>CABEEJ010001246.1:70973-150302 GCA_901482245.1 Timema douglasi | reverse complement strand
GGAATGCCAGGCCTCCACCGTGGTTCGGATTCCACGTTAAACTGTAGGTCCTTCATTTCATCTCACAATCACCCTACCATTGCACATTAGCGTAAGTGCGTACAACCCGAACGGGTAGTAAGACGCGGTGCTAATAATAATAATAATAATTCCTATAAATTTAACCTTCCTCATACTTGGCTCATTAGCATAACTAGAACATATGCGAATAACTTGAACAGACGAGGTGTGGTGCTAAATAAAACTCACTTGTACACTATTCGTCAACTCGAGTCCAACACTTATTGCTGCGTTACATCAGAGGGTGGATTTGAATCCACGGGGATTAATGAAGTGTCACGTGTCAGAAACCATAACGAAACATTCCTACCCTCACACCCCCCATGTCTCAGTACCCGTATTTGCGTATAAGGAGAGTAGGAAACCAGTTAAGTAAAACTAACCTTGGTACACCCAGCCGGGGTTCAAGACCAAACCCACCTGTCCGAGTGCTATTTTTGTTAACTAATACCAACCCGCTTCAGTGGTCGGATTTTCTAGCACTTCATTTCCGCAATAGACTCGACTGCTGGTGACGGGGAGATAGGAGTTTGAATCCCAGTCGTGCGTAGAAACGGTGTTTTTCCCTAAATTGTTTTTCACGCGAATAGGGGTACATCTCTTCTAAATTCATCCTTTCCTCTTCACAAACACATTTGTGTATTTAGTTCATATGCGAAAACTTGAACGAGAGGTGAGACGCTGTAATAAAAAAAATATTAAAAAACTTGAACAACCTTTAAGGGAAAAAAAAAGCATGAACCATACAATATTGATTAAAAGGTCTATATTCTTACAACTCTCAAAATCAACACAATCTTTCAAAAAATAAATCTGTAAAGCACATGTATTTGCTTAGTAAAGTAGATTTAATAACGCTTTGATTGTCATATTAAGTCCTACCCTTATAGCAAACGACCTTACAGAGCTTGTGGACACGTTAAAAAATGGTCATCTTTTTTAAAAACACACGTCATTTTAATCATCCAAATTAAATCTAAATATAATTCAGTCAAGAATACCGCTTGTCTTCAAGATAACAACAAAATCTCGTACCTAGCCTTTAGCACGGCACAAAACATAGCTCCAAATATCTCATTACCGTTTTAGAGTGAACATATTAAAACATAATTATTGATTAGACTTTGAAAGGCAACCACATTTAAAAAAAAACTAGCTCTATCAATTACTTTAAGTAATGGCTATCAAATAGCTACCATTACCATTTTTTATTCACGCGATTTTATTTTTCATACCCTATTCCGGGACGCTACATAAATATTTGAGTGTTCCAATCAATGTCAGATATGACAGCTCTTTCTTGCAATAAGCTTTATACTTCATGAAATATTCACCCATAGCTCATCCACGCAACTCTTTCTCCACAGTCCTAAGAGCGCCTTTTATCCCCGATACTTTTTGTGTGTGTAAATAATAATAATAATAATAATAATAATACTGGTAAAAAAAAAAATCAGTAAGCATGCGATAGCTGTCAAACTATTTTAACGCACCATATTTTTGTGTATTATTTTTTTATCATTTCAAACATTGTTGTGATTTTTTCCTAAGCCGAACACAAAACACTGTCTCCTAAAATGTGAAGTAAAACGGATGGGGACATTTTGACAGTCACGTTAATTTTTACACTGTTTATTTATTTCTTAAGGGTATGCAATAATCTTCTAAAGCAGCAAACAATGTCTTGCTAGAAGGTTTTGTTGTTGTATTTTTGATGATGATAAAACGTGGAGTCATGCGAAAAGGCGAAATAGAAAAGCAATGCTTCAGCTTATCCTTTTGTCTCGAATAATATGTCTGTTGTGAGTTTTCACTTAGCGTTTATTCTCTCTGCAAATTGCGTTTATCTCTTTACACAGGGCGTTCCAAGAACTAGCAATGAAAGTTCAAAATATTGCACGAGGGCAAACTTTCTTATTCGTTTCTAACTACATAATTACATGTTTTATCAGGAAACACTCAGTTTAGTAAAAGGAGGATTGTATTTCAGAATAGGTAGGTCTATTTAGTGAAATATATACCATGTAATAGAGCTCATCATCCTTTATTATTTAAAAGAGCCACCGATGTTTTGGATACTCAATTTAATAACAATTAATGTTTCGTGGAATTTACAACATTATAATTAATTGATTAATATGGCTATTTAAAAAATAAATTCCCAAAAACAACAAGGTGGTGAGAATAATTTTTATTATTGATAGTAATCATGTCTTAAATTTTTGGAAGCTTAAATTTAAAACGTAACCATTTTATTTTCATGTTATCGGCATAGTTAATGTAGTGGTTTTGACTATTGACTTTGACCAAGTTTTTAGGGATTTTATTGAGTTTAAATCTTGCACTAGGAACATTTTGGAGAACTTTTCAGTTATATAATATGAATTATGTACTAAGGTCAAAGAGAAGGATGAGTAAAAATAACGCAAAATTAGTAAGAAAAAAATTCATAAAATACACATTAAAAATGATCTATTTAATCTCGTTTTAATTTTTAACTTTTGTTTATCATTTAGCGTTTGATAATAATTTTAATTCAAGTTCCCCCCCCCCCTTTTTTTTTCTTTCAAATTAATGTTTGGTGCACCTTACTATAGCAATTTTAATATAAATTTCGTTGATAGCTAGAAAATCTACTAGAACTACTTGTATTCATACGCCAAAGCATATCATTTGAAATGTCAAATATTAAGCAGCTGACACTCTTGAAACATTTTTTTACAATAAACAGAAAAAAAATAATAGACTTTTGTTTATTTTTTAACATTAAATTAATCATAATTGGTAGTTGAAAGTTGGTTTCTGATAAAAATATTTTCCAAGCCTCTCACAAGTCGAATGAAGGTACATTTCCTCCTCACTAGCCTCATCTTTAGTACATTAAATCTCGTCGTTATTGAACCTTATGCTAAAAATATCAACAAAATGAATCTACGACAGCCCGAGCAAGCCGGTAGTGGAAAATATATGGCTTGGGATAAAAAAAACTGACCCAGACCAAGGGCTGGAAACAGAAATCAAGTTAAAAGAAATTATTGTTTTGATATATAGATGGTATTATAAAAAATACTTAGTGACGGTGACTAGTAGTCGATAGTTGGTTAGTGGAAAGGTAGCCATTATTTACGGCTGGTAGAGTAGGAAAAATGTGTCAGTAAAATATACCAATTAAGGAAGAGGTCAGCTGGTATAATAATTCTAGGTAGCGGAATTTTGCAGTTAGTCAAGTGTGGCTCTTTTCTCTGAAGAAAGGACTGATAGAGGGAAGCTTGTGTATTGGATGGGTGGCTTAGTACTACTATAGTCAATACAATGTTTAACATAAAATTATTATCTAGTCAGTATAAGTAATAATTTTAATTATAACAAAACCATAATAAAAGGTGTCAATTTGTTTTAAATAATCAATCGTACTATTGATTAAATAAGTAGTCTATCTATTAATATTAAATATAACAGATATCAGGTGTATTCCCTTTAATTTAATTATAAATAAAGCTGTTACGCAACAAGGTGGTGCCGGGACCAAGCTACACGAATTCAAACAGGAATAGAGATCGGATTGGGATACGCGACACTTAACTACGAAGACACGAGGACGGAGAGAGATGGTTGAGTGAAAAAAAACAACAACCGTGTTTATTCTTTGAATTAATTCCAAATTACATTGCGACGTAACATAATAGCCACAACAATATCCCTAAACCGTTAAAATAATGAATATTAAGGGTGTGCGAAGGTAACTTTTTAAATGAAAAGCGATGTTTTAAACATGTGAAGAAATGTCAAAGTCCGAATCTAAAATGAAGTTTTTATTGTTATCGCATGAAACTAATTTTATTTTTAAATTATCAATTAAGTGAATTCTGGTAAAGAAAAAAAGAATCACACTAAATTATTTAATGCGGACATATCTTATGTTATTTATGCTTATGTTACATTAGGTGTAATTTAATCGCTAGTACTGTTTATTTGCTGTTATAAAAAAAAAAAAATTATGTTGACATATACTGATATTTAGTGAGATATTTCAAATATTGTAACTATATATCGAAGTTTTCTTCTTCATTCATGACGTGAATATTATTGTAAGTGTCAAATATATAGAAATTTGACCTTTTACTTTGACATTTCGAAGATTCACACACTCCTAATAATAATCATTATCATTAAAGTATAATTATTTAAAACTGTCAGTAGGCCTATATTTTTAACACTCCTCTATTTATTCACTGCCATATCCCGTTGGGACGTTTCAGAAGAGGTTTTTTTTTTTGGTGTGCCTCGTCGACCATTTTCAATGGAGACGGAAAAAATCATCGGTACCTCCAAAAATTCCCCTTTCATCCTTCTTCTCTTCACATTGTGTCACCCCGTGTCTACGTCATGAATATTCCCCATCGTTTCTTCAGTATCCTTCACTTCAAACCTCCCTCCCACCCTCCCCTGATTTTCTTTCCCTCGCACATATTTTATACACAACGAAAAGAGGGAAAAAAAAATCGTAAGCGAGTGTTTTCCAATTCGTGGGTGATATTTTATGCCTCGAATGTTGCTACGCGTTGAATGTGTTTATAAGTTGAGGACTCGAGGGAGGAGCGCGCGCGTGCGCACACACACACACACACACACACACACACACACATATATATATATATATTCTGCAGCTTTACAATGTTCAGTTTACTGGGTTCCTCTATAAAATTATTGGTATGATACAAACCAGAACACCTGCTCTCCACAAAACTGTCGAACGACGGAGTGAAACCCAAGAACCTTAACTTGCTTTCTGTTGAAAGAAGAACCATAAAAATGTGGATGTATTACAAACATTTTCAAATGTTCGTAGTATTTCAAGAGGTAAGCTCTGAGCATATCTAGAAACAACGAATAAACCAAACAATATTAGAAACACAATATCTAGTTTGCATAAATATATGGAAAATATGAATACAACAGGGTGTGTGTGAGGGGGTGGGGGTGGGGGGTTAAACCTGTCTCCGACAGTCGCAATTTCAAATTTCGCGCATAGTACGTTTCTTGTTATTTTTATAATTTTTTTGATTTTTAGAAACAGCAGGTAGATTTGTGTCCTCTGTAAGGTTGTAAAGAGTTATTATTCTCAAGTTTCAGATTTTACTCGTAGTTTGGAAACATGCTTCGTTGGCTGCATGGTCTAAGGTGATACTCTTGTGTAAGACTGGACTGCCGATGACAGGGAGATTGGGATTAAAATTCCGGTCGGGTTCACTGAGGTTGGATTTTCCAAAATTGTTTTTTTACTCTCCCTACACGGAAATGTGGGTACACTTTTATTAGATTCAATCTTCTTCATCCCTAACTCTGTATCGTAATTAGTATATATGCGTATAACCTGAACAGGTAGTAAGGCGTGGTGCTTATATATATATATATAGTGTGATTGCGGTGTCCTGAATTAACTAACCTCTTTCACAATTTAATTACACAGAGAGCTAAGGAAACCTTTCACACGTGCGGCTATCTACCACGAGTTTTCAGTTGTAGCTTTGCTCTCTTGGTCCTCTAGCTTCTCACCAGCATTTTTGTAAATTTTGGGAAAATCTACAACGCAATACTTTTCTTTAGAGATGTACAAGACTTTGACACAGGAAAACCTGTCTTGAGAGCGTTCCTATATTCACAGACTACAGTAGCGTAAATTATGTAGGCTTATAGATTGCGACATCGCTATATAGAATTTAACTTTGATCTATAGAATAAATGATTTTTTTTAAAGGAAATTACAATAATTTTGGTAGACGTTGAGAAATTACTATTAAAATAAATAATGTCTGAAATGCAAACGTCCCCGTTGAATATTTTTCAAATTTGAAAATTTCGGGCATATTCTTGGTGTAAAGTTTTTATTACAAAAACAAATTAAAATAGGTTGGCTGTTATTCCAGAAATAACGGTCGAAAGGAATCACAACACGTTTTAAATGTAATGGAAAGTAATTTAAGAAAAGGACATAAAATTTTCCAGAATTATCGCATTTTTCACCCAGAGTTTTTTTTATATTATAGTATGTTTATATTTCTGCACTATAATTTCTTCATAAGTATTATATGTAACCTAATTTCCCCATAATGGTTCCGTTTTATGTGTTTCATTTAAAAATAAATAAATACATTCACTATGTGCAAGAAGTGTACAAATTAAAGTTATCGGCTTCAAAGATGAATAAACACACTTGAACCGTATTACTTTGAAATGTCTCGAGAAATAATTACGAAGGAGTAGTAGGGGAAGGGGGAACGGGATTCCTTTATTTTCTATTGATTTTGACAAAGGCTTTATTTGTAAAGCTTTCCTTTTGTCAAGTTGTTGGTAAAATGTTAAATCTATTTCGTTGGCGCACTTTACGTGAGTGTACTTCTGATTTGCTTTCAGTCTAAGATTTTTGTTTTATTTTCCACTGCAAGGGTAGAGGCGAGTTGTTTCTTTGTAAATAAACGAGTTAAGTTACTGCTTGATATTCTATATACTATGATTTTTACTCCCATTACAATCGGTAATGAAGAATGTTTTGTGTCAGATCAGAACAGGAAGAAAGAGTTAAAGAAAATATACCTTGATTTTCATGGAGAAGATATGGAAACATCCACTTCGGTGACCGCATGATCTAACGTGCTACTCTCGCAGTTGACTGGACTGATGATGACGGGGTCATCGAGGTTTTAATCTCGATTGGGTTTAATGAGTTTTTTCCAAAATGGTTTTTCACTCTCCCTACATGCAAGTGGGGGTACACTTCCTCTCAATATAACCTTCCTAATCCCTAAAAGATTAGCGTAATTATCACATAGGCATACAATCCGAATAGATAGTAAGACGCGTTGCTAAAAAATCAAAGCTATGGAAACCATTTAGGAAAAAATCATCACTTGGAAGCTTAGTATATATTAATATTAACCTTTTCAGACTTTATGAATCATACTTTGAAAGAGGTAGTGAGCTTCGCTTTCTCTCACATTCTCAAACCAGGATAACAATACCTATTGTATATTTTTTTAGGATTTACGATCCTGACATAAAAACTAAAAGTTAAGAAAATTACTTTCTTATAATATTTCCCCAACCCCAAGGTGCAGTTTTTTTTTAAGACAGTGAAAGTGACCTTGGTCGATTTATTTAATCAAAGGAAATCAACAATATGGGAAGGACTCTCTTTTGGTGCGGCGATGGTGTCAGGAGACCTCGTGACTTCTATCGGAGCAATACTCGCTGTCAAAGCATAAACCAAAATGAACGTGTGAGAGTCAAACAGTACAGAGGTGACATAAAAATTAACAACGCCGATATTCATTTTTATATGTTCCTCATAAATTAATAAGCAATAATATTACAGCATAATGACGTTGGTATGATCGTAGCCACCAGACGCCCAAACGAAGTAAAATATTGCCTTTGGCATTTGAATCAAGTATGATCAGGTCGTATACTAAACTGGTCAGGATCCGAACTAATGACACCCTGAGAAGATACAACGCTTGCTGTTACACCCGTCTGGTATTCGGACCACATCCTCCTAGTTGAAATACACTTTTTTTTAATCGTTACCGCGTTTCATTAACCGTTCGATTTATATACATATGTTCTAACTATGCTAATAGGTCAAGGATGAGGAAGGTTTGAACTTGGAGAAAATGTACACATATTTTCATGGAGGGAAAGTGGATAACCGTTTAGGAAAATACATCCACACAGGATTTGAACTCCAATCTTCCCGTTATCAGCAGTCTAGTCTATTGCAAGATTGTCGTTTTAGGTCATTCAAATTCTGATTTTTAAACTTATAATTTTTATGCTTTCATATAAGCTACCTTTTAAATCCGAGTTTAGTTTGTAGTTTCTAAAATGGGTTTGTGTGTATGTTGTGTGTGTTCTTATTGTGTTAATGATAGTAAAAACACAAGCCTCTTCCCCACAAAAATTTGATATCTATCTATTTCTCTCTCTCTTTCTCTCTCTCTCTCTCTCTCTCTATATATATATATACATGACATGCGTTATATATATATATATATATATAACGCATGTCATGTAATTTTCAAAGCATATTTATACGTATAATTTTAGCACCACATAGTACTTACTACCGTTCGGGTTATACGCATTGTACTAATTACGCTAATTGTTTTAACGGATGGGGTGGCTATATTTATAAGAAGTGTACCCGTATTTACGGGTTGAAAGTGGGAAACCATATAGGAAAAACAACCTCAGTACACCCGACAGGGATTAGAAACCCCAACGATTTATTTAAAACTTTTATTAGGGGAGATAAAAATAAGCATACATAACAAAATATTAAACATTTATGATCTTTAGAATTTATTCTTCTAACGTACTCGAGTGTGAGCTTTATCATACAAATTTAATCGTTTAGTTGGACATTTATCGAAGCCTGCCTCGAAGGGGAATACAGTGAACGTAAATATGTTAAGATACGCAAAAATTATTAAAATATATATATGTATAAATATGCATAATTTAGGTATGTGTGTATCCATATATACACACAAACATGTTATATATTCATACAATTTTCTCTCTCCCTCTCTCTCTCTCTATGTATATACATACAACTCGCTTTGCTCGTTGGGGGCTACGCCCCCAAACTCCCTGTGAGTTTTCTGTGCAAGTGAATGTAAACTATTGTAATTCTGGAGCAGTTTTTATAGTAGGTCTTACCGTTTAACCACAAGAGACCTCCAAAGAAAGGTCCGTACCGACTTTAAAAAAGTTTCTCCGCCATTTTGAATTTTTTCGGGGGTTAATTTGTTTTTTTTACTTTTTAGAATTTTCCCGTTGGTTACAGGCTAAAAGATATAAGTTTGACAAATTTCAAGTTTATATCTAACCTAGAAGTGGGTAAAAATTAATGTCAGTGAGTGCCAAAATAAATAAAATACTTCTCCAGTACAACATAGAGCTTACTTTTATTCACATAGTGATATAAACAGTTGTTTAATATCTGTCACGAGCATAGCGGCATTAGATGATAAACTTTTTTAAAAGAAGAGAAAAATGTTTGTCATTAAATTCCAAGACACCCTTGATAGATATTCAAGAAGTTGAAATCACCACGCGAGGAAAATTAAACCTTAGGTTTATACTGGATGGTAATAGTTTGATTTATTTTGACCAAAACAATTTTTTGATATAAAAAATGCAAACACACTGATCTTTTCTCGCGTTCCCTGCACACACGCCCCCACCATTAGGGATAAAAATGTAGCTGAATGAGAACTATTATTATAGGTATCAATGGGGGTGATGTGTAGAATAATAAGAACGGTTTTATCTATGATTCTGTAGATCGTTACAGGAGTTGTAGATAGAGAACAGGGAAGATGATTAAAAAAACTTCCTCCCCCCAAACCATAGATAATTTTGTTTGAAGGGGCCAATTCAACTTTATTTTCACGACTAGTAGGCTACTACTAGACTTTGGCATTCAGTATTTTCTTATAAAACATTTAGATAAACATAAATGGCTTTTTTTCGCTTACTCTGATTACCTTTTTGTCTACTATTGTGGAAAAAAGGCCACTTAACTATTTTCATATGTTAATTGGAATTATACGTGGCGATGATTTAACAGCTGTGTTTTTTCTCAGAGAAGAATTACATTTTTATGGTGACCTGGCGGTCTAGGGGTAAGGTGTCAGACTCCTGTGCGGGCGGCTAGGGTTCAATCCTCGGTCGGGGAAAAGATTTATCTGATTACCAAACCCTTCCTTCACCTCTGACAAGACTTGTATTAATCACAACTTGTGAATGTGGGGAATGCCAGGCTAATGCCAGGCCTCCACCGTGGTTCGGATCCCACGTTAAACTGTAGGTCTTCCATTTCATCTCGCAATCATCCTACCATTACACATTAGCGTAAGTGCGTATAACCCGAACGGGTAGTAAGACGCAGTGATAATAATAATTATTATTATATTTTTAAAATGAGTTTCCGTTGTGTTGCTGGACTAATTCCCTTCTAAGAGTCTTTTTGAAATTTGAATCCCGGTGAGGTAAAATTTGCTTAGTCTTTTCTTTGTGTAAAATTATTTAAAACTAGAGGGGTAGTGGCCATTATTAGTCTCATTTGCTAGAAGCACATTTATGCAAAAATCTTCAAGGCGTCAGCCAGCAATCAAACCATACCAAACAAGCAACCGCCACTTGTTGGCCAAGATAGTGCCAAATTCTGCGGATAGTGGGTGTCGTGTGGTCAGCACAACGAACGCTACGGCCGTTAATCTCAGTGTTATAGACTGGAACCGCTACTTTTTCCTTCAAATAGCTCCGCATTTGTCCTCACGAGGCTGATTTGAGTCCGTTCCACACCCACAGTTTCACAGAAAATCTGAAAGTGTCGGGGATCGAATCTGGGACCTCTGGATCTATAGCCAGGATCTTTGGACCCTGGACCAAATGTTTAAACAGTAAAATACTTTTCAAACAAATCTGTGGGATCCTTTTATTCAAACAGCCTATATACTAAATTCTGAAACACATAAATGTATACTTAATATATTGAAAACAAATTTTGATGGTTTACAGTAGAAATCAACAATTTTTAGTGAAAAGGATTGTACAATATATATATATATATATATATATATATATATATATATATATAATGCATACAAAGAAAATATCAAAACTCATATTGCTACTTTATATATTCCTCAATAAAATTCCACTATGGTATAACACAATATTAACTTACAACTATTTTTTAATCCGATTTTACAGAGGAAACTATCAAAACGAGAATTGCATCTTTAAATAAAATCGTTAAAAAAAGGTTCAAGTCATTATTGGTCCTGTCGATGTAAAAATAAACTTTACATTCTTGTGAATGAAGAGGTTATAATTTTTTTTTATAAAACTAATAACTTAAGTTTCATTGGTTTTTGTTTGTTTGGGTAGTGATATCATAAAAAAAATTCTTACCCTTCAAATTCAATTTTATTTCTAAATTATAAAATTGGAGACATTCACATTTTATTGGTTTTTGAAGTGTTATTTTTCAAACGGATTTAGATTATGGATTTTGTTAATATAAAGGTGGGATTCTATAAGCGTGTTTGCTCTTTGTGTAAATAAAGTACTTGCGGCCAAATAAATACATTGAGTAAAGCGTATGATTAATGTTGATTCATATTTCAAATGACCTGCTTCGTTGGCCGCATCGTCTTAAGGCGTCACTCTCATGTTAGACTGGACTGCCAATGACAGGGAGATCAGGGTTCAATTCCAGGTCGGGTGTATTAAGAGTATTTAAAAAAAAGTACTCTACCTTCATTCAAACAATGAAGTTACACTTAATCTAAATTCAACCTTCCCAATCCCTAACTCATTAGCTGTCTAAAGACCGAACGTGTAGTAAAACGCGTCTCTTATTGTAATTATAGTGTATATCACTATTACCCACATAGAGGTTAAAGCCAATTTTATTTAATATAAGTATTAATAAGTTTCTAATGGTGTGTATGTAAGCCTTTGTGTGTATATTTGTCAAAAATATTTTTAGTACTTACCGATGTAATAGAAAGAGGAAATTTGAAACAATCATAAAATAAACAACCATTTAGCAGGTGCGAAAAAAGTTCAGAAACCCCAAAATTTATTTTTTAAATTATTAAAAATTAAATTATCATCTATTCATCTTAAACACTAAAAAAAACCCCCTACAAAACACTAATATGCGTATTTTAGTTAATCATTCATTACATTTCGTTTATATTTTACCTTTTATTCGTTTGGGTCATATTGTAATAATCAGACTGCCGTAAAAAGTCAAAGTCTTATGTTTTAGTGTGTATATATACATATATATGTATATATATACTAAAACGCACATAACACACACATATGTGTGTGTGCGTGCGTGAGAAAAAATACAAACCTTTCAAAGTATCATAGCTCCAAGCATCCTTCGAACGCAAGTTGCCATGTTCTAGACTATATTTTTTATCCATGTCAACAAAAAAGCGAATGTGTTTCAAAAGGGGTAGGAAACATGGCCGGAGGCAAACTTTTATTTTGTGAGGAGTCCTACTGGTGGTATCTCGCAATTATTTCCTCCAGAAAAATAGGTCGGGGATTAAAAAAAAAAAAAAGAATCACCCTTGAATCATTTAAAATATTGACAAAACATAAATGGACGATATATTTCTAAAATACTCTAATATGATTCTAGTCCAAGCAATGAGGAAGAGTGTAAAAATGTATTACCAGTATGTCATATTCTCAAAGAATGGGGAGGGTGGGCTTGAACCCTCAAAACGATATCCCCACCCCACCATCTTGGACGTTCATTTGACCTTTTCCACATTATATTTGGACCTATCCACTATAAATAAGAGCTATGTAATAGAGGCCTTTAAAAATATGTTTTAAATAAATCCCTAATTATTTATATTTCAACCTTTAAATTAAAACCAGTGTTGTTTAAGGTGGAAGTGAAGTGAGCACGAGTTAAGGCAGTGTTTTACCAGTTTTAATATCAACAATATTTTTTGTCAAAATAAAGAAAATATTACTCCAGTACAAACCTAGAATTTAATTTTCTTCACATGATGACTTCAAAATTTCTTGAATATCTGTCAAGGTTTTTCTGGAATTTAATGACAACTTTTTCTCTTCATTTAAAAAGTTTGTTAGATAATGCCACCATGCTCATGAAGTATATTCAGGAACTGTTGATTTCAACACGTGAAAAAAATTAAACTCTGTGTTTGTTAGTACTGAAACATTTATTTCTTTATTTTGAATAAAAAAAATTGTTCGCTATAAAAACTATTTAAAAAAAACCCGCCCCCTCTTCCCTTCCACCTAAGCGGCCACGAGCTATCAGATAATGCAGCCTACCTCGACAACTCGGGAGGGCTTTATGCTACCAACAGAACAATGACAAATGTACGAGTGGGCATATTATCATGTAGGATTAAATAGAAACGCTTTTTTATTTGTTAGTTACGGTATAGCCGCATCTAAAAATCATATTCTTTAAGAATCTGATATTAATATGAGGCTATAAATGTATTTAACAAATATACTGGTAGCTTGGCTATTTAATCCGTTAAAATTTCATGTTATGAACCTACCAAAAATTACTGTATTGGTTAAATTATTATTATTATTATTAGCACCGCGTCTTACTACCCGTTTGTGTTATACGCACTTACGCTAATGTGTAATGATAGGGTGATTGTGAGATGAAATGAAGGACCTACAGTTTAACGTGGAATCCGAACCACGGTGGAGGCCTGGCATTCCCCACATTCACAAGATGTCTTGTCAGAGGTGAAGGAAGGGTTTGGTAATCAGATAAATCTTTGCCGTGACCGAGGATTGAACCCCGGCCGCCAGCATAGAAGTCTGACACCTTACCCCTAGACCACCAGGTCACCCTGTATTGGTTAAAGAAAGACTTAATCTAGAGTACTTTTTCATCAAGCATAATCTTATATCTTCGCAAATATGCTTAAAAATACGTTGTAAATGGGCTAGTACTACGAACAGTTTTATTTTCTATTAATAAAACTCTAAATATAGGTTTGTAAAGGCAAAAGAGCCCTGTTTGAATCTCTCGACTTTATCTGGACGTAAAACATATTTTGAAATAACACATCGTAGAATTAAACATTACGTTAGAGCTGAACGTTCGCGCGGCAATTTCTCGCTTACCGAGGCGGCCCCCTTAATATCAATAGCTTTGCAGTTTTTATGACAAAAAAAAATGTCTGACTAAAATAAATAAAGTATTCCTTTAGTAGTAACGTTTAAATTAACTGTATACATATAGTAATCCCAAAGGTTTTTGAATATTCGTCCTGGCTGGATCAGGATATTTTTTCCTCGTTAAAATGGTTTCTGGGAAAATGTTGCGATTCCCATGACAAAATATTTTATAGCTGTTTAGATGGAACCATGAAAATTAAGTTTGCTGAGCTACATCTAAGTGGAGCCAAGTAAGGTAAACTTGTTATCTTTCAGTATAAACTGAGTGTACGCACTTATATAAAAATATGTTGAAGAATGTTCATAAAATATATATATAAATATTTTGACGAAGAATGAATACTAGAGCACTACAACTATAAGCTACATCAGCGATATTGGCGAGCAAGCTCATATCTGTTATTTTTATGTGGCCAGTAAAACATAATAAAGCATTTACTCAGAAATTAAACAGAATAATGAACTAAAGCAAAAATAAAACCCATTCGCATTGAGTATAAAAAAAAAGTAGTAATAGGTCTGAGTTTGTGATAAAAATCTCGGTAAAATGTAATGAAAAATTTAAATTCTATTTTTTACTCCAACTGTTCGAGAGGTAAAATGTACGTCAGTACTTTTATATATATATTTTTTTTATTGTGTCGAAAGTAAAGTGAGAGAGTGAGAGAATGAGGGTCCATCTGTTGTAAAAGAAGGGTGGGAGGGTTATCGAAGTCCACTCGTTCGACGCTGTCCGGTCATTCGGCCACTTGCAACTTTGCTACTTCCACTATCCCCTGCTCTGTTTTTATTCGTTTTTGCTAATTTCAATTTTAAACTTGTGCTACATCTGTGTACACTAGTCTACGACCACGGTCATTTCTGAAAGAGNGGGGAGGAAAGGGGTAGTGAAACCAAGTGCGAGTACACACAGTTTTTACCAAAAATTGCTTTCATTTATTTTTAATGGTTGGCAGTAGAGGCGACTAGATACACAGTTTTACTTTGTATCACCCTTGTCTGGCGCAAACTGTTTTACTTTAACCATCGCATGTTGTTTTATCAAACACTTTCATATTTGTGGGCTTCTTGATTTGTTTTTCAAATTGTATACCAAAGGGAAAATCTAGGCCTCAGATAACTAATTATATTTATAAATAAATAAATCATTACATTGATTGTAAAGTATATTTATTCCCCAAGTAAGTAACAAACCTAGACATACAATAAAACTGTAAATTTGTATGTACGTTCGTTTTCATTATGTTTGTTTCCAGTAAACTCAAAAATTACTTATCAGATTGAGATATTTCTTATATTGTACTCCTTATCTTTAAGAATAAAGGGTAATCTATACAGCATCACGCTGTCCCATAAGCGAGAAAAACAGTGTTGAAAAAACCGACTGTCATGGTGGTTTACATTTGCGTTTTAAATTTGTAATAATTCAAATATATAAACTTTCGATTTTAAATCCAAAGAGAAACTTTATTTTTTATTGGTTGTTTTATATTCATGTTAATAGGTAAATAGTGATTATTTAACTAATAAAACCCGCCTCGGTGGCGTAGTTGGCTAACGCGCTAGTCGCGTTGAGCTCGACTGCTGAGGACGGAGAGATCGAGGTTCGAATCTCGGTCGGGTGAACTGAGTTTTTTTCCTAGATGGTTTTCCACTCTTACTCCACGCAAATGCGGGTTCACTTCCTCTAATTAAACCTTCTCAATTTCTATTCCATTAGCGTGATTAGTACTTAAAGCGCATAACCCGAACGGGTAGTAAGACGCGGTGCTAAATAATAAATAATACAAATTAATAAAACTTACACGTAGCTAATGTTCAACTTCTTTATGTGATTTGATATTATATTTACATGGATACATATTTGGACAAATATATTAATTCTATCATTAAAAGGCAAACCATATTTAGTTAAATGGTATACAGTAAGCAACAGCACACCCAGAGGAAACTGTCAACCAAGTTATTTTAAACTTTAAATAACTTTTTAGGGAAATATTTAGGGTGGGCACTTTAGCCTATTTATTTACATCCATAGTGAACCTAGCGTATTATACATTGTGACTACATATTCGGGTAGTTAAAAAAAAACAAGAAACATATAAGCGAAAACTTTGTAGTAACCACTTTCTTTGGGAAACTTTAGTTTTGATTACTACATACATTGTGAGTCTGAAGTATTAAACTCTGTGATCGCTGGCATGAAAGGATGCCAAACAAAGGACCATGAACATTCTAAACTTCGTATAGTTATTATTTAGGGAAACTGGGGTATATGAAGCTTTGTTTTTTATACTTTTACTCTACTAATTATATATAAATTAAATGTCTGCCTTAAACAACCACATGAGCCTGAATATTTATGTTCGTTGTTAAAATGTGCTGCTCTTATTTGAAATAAGTTTTAGTAAAAATGTATTTAGTTGATTTTTACATATCTTAAGACCACTCTTAGGCAAATATTGCGTTTAAGGATCGTGTTTGTTTGTGTACTCAGTTTATAGGATGGATGATTGATGTTTCGTTTCGAAGATTGTTTTCAAAATTTATTAGTTGAACTATTTGTTTTTGGGTTGGAAATTATATAAAGAGTAAAGCCAAATGTTGAAAATAATACATTTATTATAGTTTTGACAGCTGTATGTAGACATAAATTATTCGAACACTTCTAAATATCCTATAAATATAAAATTAAGCATGCTGATAGGGTTTAAGATGATGTTTGTTCTCTCTCTAAAAAAAAAAAGAAAGTCCGAAAATCTAAAATCTAAAATATATGGTTGATTCATAATTGTTGATCGAATCAGGCCAAAAACATTGAAAATGAATAATTCCTTGTCCATACTGTAACTTAACAATTCTATATAATTTTAATTTACCAACCAATTGCTTATGCTATGTTATTCTAATTTTTTTAAACTACCACCAATAATCTAGAATACAAATATTGTGTATAAGAAGTTATTACTTAATCTTCAAAAGAAATTTTAGCCTTTAACACATTTTTAGATTTTAATCAGTATTTTATATATTATTGTGTTTTTATCAGCCTACTTTTTACATTTTGTTTTTGAAACAACGAAGGATTATTATAAATAAATAATTTAAGGTTTGGCTATTTTTCCCTGTGATTAGTTGTATATAGGTCTAGTATTAAAAAACCACTAATTTATAGATTCTTTGTTTGGCGAACGGGTACACACCATTTAGGTTTTCCTGCGTATTCGAACTTTTGAGGTGTTTTCCTTTCCTTCTGTTTAGTATAAACGATAATAACACCCACAAAATAAACAGTTATTAGAATATTTTTCTGTTTATTTGTTTGTTTCCATTACACTCAAAAAGTTTGAGTTGTATCGAGACTGGACTTCTTCTATTGTACTCCTTATTTTTCAGAAAACCGTGGTACGCTATGTACACCATCACGCTAGCTTGTCAGCGAGTGAAGTAGAAAAAATCAGGCGTAAGCAGTGAACATTAGTTAGTTAGTATTGCGGGTACAAAGTATTTATGATCACGCAGTATCTTTAGTAATTTATGTTTTACGAAACGCAAGATTACTCTAATCGTTTATAACAAACAGCTTCCAGCATTTTTAGATAAATTAAGTAACTATTTATTATTATTATTATTTTTGAAATTTTTACTCTCACAATCAAACTATTCACAGCTTGAAACAACACTTATAGTGAAATAATAATCACTATTATTATTATTATTATTATTAGCACCGCGTCTTACTACCCGTTCGGGTTATACGCACTTACGCTAATGTGTAATGGTAGGGTGATTGTGAGATGAAATGGAGGACCTACAGTTTAACGTGGAATCCGAACCACGGTGGAGGCCTGGCATTCTCCACATTCACAAGATGTCTTGTCAGAGGTGAAGGTTCAGGACTATTGTTAGCATGTATTTTTATTTAAGAAATCCCAAGGAGGCTACCTTAATAGCTGAGCTATAGATAATAAAATGTTGCGCTTAGGTTAAATATTGACACAATCATTAACAGTACCTCAGTTTAGTGTTAACTGGAATGAACACAAACTATTTACAATGAACTTATACTTATAATTAATTATATACTTGTAAACATAGTTTGAAAGTTGAAATTTTCTACTCCGAAAAGTCTAAAAATCAACATATTTTGGTTTATCATCAAGATCATTGGGTATAGCCGTATAGAAGAGTAGAATGAATCTTTGTGAATCGAATGATTTAATTTAAAGGGGCTTTACAACAAAGTTTAGATTGCAATTTGTATTTTCTTCCCCCCTCCCTGTTCATTTTACTGCCGGACAGCTCCATCCGAAAACGTTCAATATAAGCTCACTTGGTTTCTGATGTTTATACGTTTCTGATCGAGTGTTAGAGCCATTTAAATGCTTATCGGGCAATATGCCAGGCTGCCCCTTGGAATTACGTAGGTTGAATGTATGCTTGTTTGTGTCATGAGGGTGACCTGGTGGTCTAGGGGTAAGGTGTCAGACTTCTGTGCTGGCGGCCGGGGTTCAATCCTCGGTCCCGGCACAGATTTATCTGATTACCAAACCCTTCCTTCACCTCTGACAAGACATCTTGGGAATGTGGGGAATGCCAGGCCTCCACCGTGGTTCGGATTCCACGTTAGACTGTAGGTCCTCCATTTCATCTCACAATCACCCTACCATTACATATTAGCTTAAGTGCGTATAACCCGAATGGGTAGTAAGACGCGGTGCTAATAATAATAATGTATCATGAGTGTAACGACATAAGTTCATATATTCACAATTAAAGCACTTACTGTCTTTAGTTATATGTGGCTACAAGGGTTAGTGTTAAGGGCGCCACCTACTTGAAGTGAAATATCATCACGCTGCAATATTTATTAATATAATGCCAGTTCTGAAGAGTAAACAATACTAGAACAACTCTCAATTATCTTAATTTCTTTTTGTGAATCTGTTAAAATATGGTATTATTTTCTTAGGTTTTAAGTTATACTATTATGTTCATAGCCGGTAAATTTGGTCTCAAAGTTTTAACATTGTGTGAAATCGAGAAAAAATATAATTAGTGCATATGAAGACTTGAAGACAGTTTTATTGTATATTAAGTTGATTTGTAAGTCGTACATCAACGTTGGATGTCCCCTTATCTTATGAAGGTCTAGGGCAAGCACACAGGACGGTATCTAGAGTGAGGTGACGGTGATACGAAATGGGAAAGGGATGTAATTGCTCCACCATATGCTCGCGGGGAGGGTAGCCTTGTTTGCAATACCACCCACCCCCTCCCTGTACCCAACAAGGGCTCTTCTGTCACCAGGGCTCGACCACCCTCTTCTCTCTGATAACACCACTTCACCGGGGGAGAGGGAGGCGCAATAAAACCATCTAGGGAACTTTTTTTATTTTGTGTTTGGTAATTTAAAACGTTTTCTATTTAATGCAGGCTTATCCAAATCCACGCTTTAGAGCCATACTTAAATAAAACATTAAATTTAGCTCAACACAACCAACTGTTACCAACCCACTTCTGTGGTCGCATGGTCTAAGACGTCACTCTCGCAATACACTAAGACTGCTGATGACGGGGAGATTGGGGATCGAATCAGGTTCAGCTGTAATTAGAGTTTTTTTCTCCTAAATGGTTTTCCACTCTCCTTCTACGCAAATACGGGTTAAAATTCAACTCAATTCAACCTTTTTCGTCCCTAACACATTTCATAACTAGTACTCACATATCTGAGTACAACCCAGATGGGTAGTGAGATTCGGTGCTAGTATCATATATATTTAAATTGTTACTAGGCAGGATTTGAAAAGTAGTCAGAGACAACTGACTTTGGAGTGAGAGGCCTGGGGTTCGATTATGATCATGATGTTACCCCTTCCCCTACTCCTCTCCAAAAGGACTATCTTCTTCTAAGTAATTTACCCAGAAAAGTGATGGTGCGAATAATTTAAGGTTAATTAACATTATCTCAAACAGTTGATAGTATATTTTGCCTACGAGTCAAAGATTAACGAAAATAAAATAATACCAAACCTCCAAGGGGGGGGCACGTAATCTAAACGACAGGACCATTTAATCTAGTTTTCGAGTGAGGAGGTTTTTTGGGGGTTTGAATATCGACTGAATGTACTGAGGTTTTTTTTTAAAACTCTGATCGTTTTTCACGCTCTATAAACAAAAATGAAGTCACATTTCATCTGAAGGTTACCTTACAATAATCCCTACTCCATTAGTGTAGTTAAAATGCGCATCGCAAGATGCAATGCATAATAATAAAAATAATTTCATAAAACTTTTATTTGGCACCCCGAGAATCGATTAAAATTGGTTGGACTTTGATTTTGCTAAATTAAAAGTAGAAGGGCCATTTTTATGGTTAAATATGTGTCTTTGGAGCATTGTGAGCCTATGCTAGTTTTCAAAATTTAGATTTGTAAATGGTAGATGATAGAATATAGCTTAGTAGGATAATATTAGATAGAAGTTTGTAAAAAATACAAACTTTTTTTGCATTAAATATTGATAACATTTCCAGTACCTTTTATGTATTAATACTTTTTTACCTGTGAGCCTTTACACCCTTTTTACCCTTTACCATACTTTCTTTATACCTCATACTATTTATACCCTTTCTACTTTCTTTTTTTACAAATGTTTACCCTTTTTACCCTAAGATATTTATCCGGGAATAGGACGGATAAGTAATGTAAAAAGGCCAAAAGCGGTAAAAAGTAAATTTAGTTAAAAATAGCAACAATACGAAAAGGGTAAAAAATTAAATAATATCTAAAATTCCCAAAATGTCAAAAAGGGCAAAAAGAGCACAATTGTGCAAAAATGTGAAAAAGGGGAAAATGGTAAAAATTGTAAAAAGAGCAAGAAGTAAATCATACAAAAGAATAATGTATAAAGGTTAAAAAGAATAAAATAAATAAAAAAGTAAAAATATTACAAAGACGTAAAAGGGGGAAAATGGCTCACGGGGTAGAAAGTGTAAAAAAGGGGTGGGAAGGGTAAAGAGGGTATAATGGTAAAAAGGTAAAAAGCGTGTAAAATAAACCCGGTAAAAAAGGTTGACGGTAAAAATAGTAAAATAGTGAAAAGTAAATCTAATCTAAAAGGGTAATACGACCAAAAGGGCAACATTTTTAAAAAGGGCAAAAAGTAAATCATAAAAATAAGAAGGGTATAGAGGTTAAAAGGATTAAAAAAATAAAATGTTAAAAAGATTAAAAAGCCGCAAAAGAGCCAACAGAGAAAAAAGGCTAAAAAGGTTTACGGAGTATTAAGCGTAAACAAGATGGAAAGGGTAAATAGGGTGTTGGTTGTAAAGAATATAGGGTCAAAAAGGTATAGGGTTAAAGGAATATGGGATAAAAATAGTAAAGTGTAAATCTAATCAAAAAGGGCAGTAAGAAGTAAAATCAAAAGATCTGAAAAAAATGTCCAAAAATGACCAAAATATCAAAAAATTTCAAAAAAAGGTCAGTATGAAGTAAGACCAAAAGGTATGGCAAAAATGTCCAAAAATGACCAAAATGTCAAAGGGGATAGAAGGTTAAAAATTATAAATAGGGCAAAAAGTAAATGATAAAGGGTATAAAGATTAAAAGGGGTAAAAGGAATAAAAACACAAGCTATTTATAAAGCCGCAAAAAGTCCAAGAGAGTTTAAAAGGGAAAGAAAGGGTAAAATTTTAATGGAGTGAAAAGTGTATAAAGGTTAAAGAGGGTAAAACTATTTTATAGGTAATCAAGGGAAAAAAGGGCAAACACGTTATTACTTTAGGGTAAAGAGAGTAAAAAAAAAGATGTAAAAAGGGAAAATCATGGTAAAATATTTAAAAAGGGTTGACGTGGTAAAAAGGTTAAATGGAGTGAATACGGTAAAAAAACTAAAATACTTTTGAAGGGATTTAATTACAATCCTTTGACAACCATTTATTTATGAAGTGACACTATTCTTACATTTTTATTAGCACCAACAGTCAAGAGTTCACAGTATTGTTTATAGAAAGGCTACAGCTTAATATTAAAAAAAAATATAGGCTTTTAAAACATATTCAGATTATTTATCTATTTTGACATTGTGTATTAGTTAGCCTACTTTCGCTTTATTATAACAATTTAAGCCGATAAAGGAATATTATCTAAACACAATTTAAGATTTGATTACAATTCCCTGTGCTTTATTTCATAATTATACTAAAAATAACAAAGATTCTATATAGATTCACCGTGCGAAGAACGGGTACACCAACCAGTAAATAGTTTATAGGAAAAGCAACAGCTACATTTCACATTACTTGACGTACAAATTCATAAAAACTGTTTTAGTAAATTACATAGCTGTCAAAAATATTCTTTAATTCTGAATCCTACGCTAAATAAGTATTAGGTATCAAACTTTCTTTAAATTAGTATGAAACACGATCAAAGTGATTAACAAGAGATGGAATTCGGGCCAAGGATTATTACTGTACTTATTGGATTTACGTGGATAATTAATGTCTTAACACTGTACAAACTGTTAACTATTCAACTTTTCCTCCTAAAGAGTGAGTTAATACTTTATTTCATGATACACGCCTCACAGTAAGGAAACTAAAAGCTTCCAGTTTACCGTGTTTACTCGTTTTTTTCTACTATTAACTTCAAAGTCCCATCTTAGTTTCACTTTAAACTCAAAATAGACGCTAAGCCATTCATCTCAAAGAAGTTGAGAGTTGTAAACACACAGTGCTTAGAAAGGGCCAAATCTTTAAAGGCAAAAACTTATTTTAAAGGTTGAATTGCACTCGGTTTATTTTCATGACTAACATGACATTCACTAATGTTATGGCTAAGTAAACTAGTATTTATTTTTCAATCCACCATCAAGACTATAAGGGCTATTTTATTAAGAATTATTATTTACTATCCATCTCTTATTTGTTTTGTTTATGACTTGTTCTGATGTAATAAATAGCATCAGCACTAAATCTTTCTCTCTCTCTCTCTCTCTCTCTCTCTCTCTCTCTCTCTCTCACTATCTTTACGTGTATATATATATATGCGTGTCTGGGCTACATGACTCGTAGCCCACATAGTGAGAAGATATGCTGGTACTAATGTAGCGTTGTCCAGGGGACGCCTGAATATACTAGTACAGTAGCCCCATGGCTTCTTTGGTGCTGACCGACATCTTTGAAAAGCTACCAGACCAAATTATGTATTCCCTACGCCGAACCATATGATCTGAAAAAACATGTGTTTAGCAGCTGTCACTTCTGACAGTCAACATTTAGGTATATAGCTAAATACTGACTGTCAGAAGTCAGCTGTGAGCTGTCAGTCAGCACCAAAGAAGTCGTGGGGCCTCTGTAGTATGAGGGTGAGGAACCAGGGGAAACTCCTTATCCTAATCAACCGAACCTTGGTGACCAATGGGATAGTTCCACTTCCGGGGAAACTACCCATGGTACCAGATGCACTGACCACCAAACCACGGTGTCGGTCAATAAATATGTTTAGTGCTTATGCATGAACTGTTCTATCATTTGAATAATGTTTTATCAATGCTATTGGGCCAAACATCTTCCTAAGCACCTTGTTTTCGAACAGCCTAAATTTAATTTAATCATGTAATGTAAGATATAACGTTTCTCCACCATAGGCTATGTGCGCCAGTACTGATGGCGCGACTCGTGATGACTTCGTAAGTTCTTGCAGGGTAGATCCGACCGGCATCATATTTACCGCCAACAAATACTCGAAAATCCTAAAATATGACTCACCGTTTTTCGTAAACTACCTGGACAATCACAGTATTCTTTTTACAGAGTTTGTTATAAAAACCTTAAAAGACATGATAATATTATTAATATTCCCATATTCCAATTGGTTTGCTTTAAAAAAAAAGTTTTCTAATGAAAGGACTATAATGAGGTTTTTAGTGCAGACATATTTTCACTGTGTGTAAACGTTTTTTCCTAATTGAGATAGATGGTTAGTATAAGTGTATGAAATTATTATCATCATAAACTGAATTTTATTTTAATATAAGACTCATTAATCTAACACCAACACTTTTCACAGTTTGATGTGTTTAGTTACGACTTACGAGTTCTTACCGCGCGTCAGGTTTTCTATAAACTGAAGATAGATATACCGGTCCGTCATTCCGTTCGGTTACTGATTGACGATTGTGCTTGAAGGGAGGCTGGACATTTATAACAGTAATTTAATATTGGAAGTAATAATAAGAATTGGTTTGTTTAATATAACGCACTACATCCCTTTCAACTTTTTTAGTTCCTTTTAACTTTCTTGCTACCTTACAGGTATAGAAAGTATTATTGTGATCGAAAAAAAAAAAATCGAAATCGAGCTTTTGATGAATCTTGACGTTTCATGACCCCCCGAATCCAAAAAAGTGTTTTTTTTTAAATTTCCGTCTGTATGTCTCTACCTCCAACTAGAGCCTAAACTATTTTACCGATCGGGCTAAAACTTGGCATTTAGGGTTTTTTGAGGGTTGCCCCGAGGGGTATTTTGGAATTTGATATCAAATCCTAAAATTAAGGGTAGTTTAATGACGGTCAAAAAGATAAAAAAGTTAATTTTCTCAAAATTGGCTCTGACAATTTTGATTAAATTCATTTTAAAACATTTATAAACATTCCAAACAAAATGGCTGCTCTCAATATTTGCGGAAATTTCCGTATCTTCGCAACTAATTGAGATACTAACTAACTTATCAACGCAAAATTGTAGTACTATTAAAAATTTAAAACTTTTATATGAAATATATTTTATAAAACCAACAGTTTCTGAGGTATTGGCAAATATATTAATACAATTTTGTGGGCTTTAGTTGTAAAGTGACACTACTTAAGTTTTAACGCAATAATTCTCCAATTCCATAGAGTAATTAAATATAGCCTAAGTAAGTCTTAAAAAGTTTTTTTTTTTCCTTTAACCTCTTAGGAGAAATGTTTGTACAACAATGATCTATCTTCATTTTAGACTCAAATGTCAATATTTACATTTTTCATTGGTCAAAATTTATAAATGAGAAATTTAATAGCAATGCAATGACCTGAAGATGTTCAACACCTAATAAAATGTCGAAAATTTTAACCGGAAGTCAAAATTTTAATAGGAAGTGTTGACCCTTGTGGACCTAATATTTATCTTTTTTATTGGTCTAAACATACAAATGAGGACATTAATTCTTTAAAAATAACATTATAAAATTTAAAACCGGGACTCAAAAAATGTTCTACACAAGTATAGTATAGTGCAATGCTTAGGTTTGATAGAGTATATTATTTCGTTTCACACACACACACACACACACACACACACACACACACACAAACACACGCATATATATTACTAGGTTTGAGTAAATATTTCCATTTTTAAACAATAACGTGAGAAGGCCCGTGCGGAACTCCGAACCATTTATTTATTAAGGAGATCCAATGTGAACTTTCTTAACACACTTGTGATACCAGCACACGACTTATAAAATAAATTAATACAGTAACTACTATGAAATTCTCAACATCCAGTTTCTAGGCTGACAATCCACCCAAGATTAATATATAGCATGTCGGGAATTGAACCCAGGACCATTAACACAGTGGGTAGGTGTATTAATGACCGAGCTGAATTATTGTCGGACAAAGTGGACAGCAATTATAAATTTTAAGATTTATATATTCATTAATTTACAAGAAAGGTAGAATATATCATAGAGTGCACGCACAACTAAAAGTGATTTAAAGTATTTAACATTATAATAATTGTTGTAAAGCTAGTAATTATATATCAGGACAAATAAAGGTAGGAATGGAACGAAGGGCCGGTCCTACTGACAATCAGTTTATAGAAAACCTGACGCGCGTGAAGAACTCGTAACTAAACACATCAAACTGTGAAAAGTATTGGTGTTAGAGGAATGAGTCTTATATAAAAATAAAATTCAGTTTATGATGATAATTTCGTACACTTATACTAACCATCTATCTCAATTAGGAAAAAACGTTTACATACAGTGAAAATATGTCTGCACTAAAAACCTCATTATAGTCCTTTCATTAGAAAACAATTTTTTTCAAAGCAAAACAATCGGAATATAGGAATTTTAATAATATTATCATGTCTTTTAAGGTTTATATAACGAATTCTGAAAAAAACAAAAAATAACTGTGATTGTCCAAGTAGTTTACGAGAAACGGTGAGTTATGTTTTAGGATTTTCGAGTATTTGATGGCGTTAAACGTGACGTCTCCCGGATCTACCCTGCAAGAACTTAAAAATGTGACCGCCTTGCGCGCTCGTGTCGTGAATTCAAATTCTGCTCTTTGCACGGTGCCTATAGAGAACAATCGGTTTAGCTATTGTTTGGTATATTCTGAGTTTTATATTCCTTGACAATAGGCGAGATGTCAACAACTCCCTAAGCGCGTAATAATATGCATTTCCCGACTGTATTCTTTTCAAACTTTTCAATAGAATAATTCTAGGGCTAATAGAAAATGTCTGTTCATATTTTAACTCGCTAACCCTATAAAAAGCTATACCTGTTTGCAGTAGTCTCTAAATTATCATCCACATTTTCTGTTTTCTGTGTGGTTATTCATAGTACTTATTATTCTCATCATTCACTTCTAAACCTTTCCCTCTCCGGCCTATAATAAAATATCTGCATTTTTGCAATGCAGATTTTATATTACCCAACACAAATCTTCAGGATATCCTAATAGCCACGTTATACCGTTTAATGTCAAAGCTTATCTACTCTCTTGCATTAGTATAATAGTTTAATCTAAGGCTAGATTAAAAAGTTATGGGAAAAGTACATTTACTGGGTTAATTCTATTTTACATTCAGAAAACATCTGATAAAGGACATCCGACACATATCTGTCAAACGCTTATCTATCAGAGCTAAACTAGCTTGAAATGTTTGGGTAATATTTATTCACTATTAAGGATGTCTGCCTCGGATATAGCTTTCACAATTACGGTAAGCTACTTATTGAAGATTTTATACCTTTTTTTTAAAAAAAATTCAACAAATGAGCTTATGGGTGTTTATATATTTAATTTAGATTTTTTTATATTGTGTATCTACCACCTAGGTATTAATGGGTCGTTGGAGTTTCCTCAAGCTAATTTAGACTTAGTGCAGTTCCAACCAAAATAATTGAACATGGTATAGTTTTATTTACTATGATCAAGTAATTTTAAAGCAAAATTGAGTTATTTTTCAGTTACGGAATTAAAACAGTATTTATCATTTGAAACATCTGTGATTTTGAAATGTTTTTGATATTCCTTTTAATATGTGAATTATTTTTTCGCCATGATACGATTTTCCTCCTTTATTCTTCAAATTAAAGATTAATCTCAGTTTTGTGAAGCTAAAAATATTATTTTAAAAACACTTTTGAAATTTTCGATTAGTCATTCGATGAAATTTTGCTTTATATAAAAAAAACAGGGCTTTGTAGGAATTTCGATAACTTTTTGTGTGCTATAATTTAATACTAATTGATTAATTGTACAGATTTCAACCTTTTTTTTTCTGTTTGAAAGGGTTGTCAGTTGCATTGCTTGAAGACAACGCTATATTTTACTTACTTCGTCTGAGCAGTGGAATAAACTCACAGTACATCTTTCAATAAAAAAAATAAAAAAAAGAGGACGCTGACACAAACAGATTCAAACGAACGTAGAAAGAATCTAAATTTATTGTGTTCCGAGAACAATAGAAAGTTATTTGCTACACATTTTAAACTAGATTAAGAAAATGATTCATGCTGTGAAGTCTTTTGACAGTGATAATTGTGTCTGTGAATGTAAAACGATAGTAAAAAAAAAACATTACTAAAGATTCATCATTATAATGAGTACAAACAAACTAGGCACAGAAGGCTTTGACACATTACGAATCATAAGATTAATCACTTTTAGAAATACACAAGAAGTTACATAGTGTACATTAGTTCGCTGCACGTATTGTATTGAAAAATGATATATTAAATGTCAGAAAATGGAGAAATGCAGATTAAAAAAAAAGAAAGAATATTGTATGTAGATTTGTGAGCTTTGAAAAAAAAAAATGTTTTAGATATTCGTCAAGCATGTAATGCACCAATATTAAAAACGTCACAATCATCTGTGATTCGTAATAATTACATTTCAAAATGCATAAAGTTAGCTCTCAGAAATTCGTATAGGAAGCTAAAAGATGTGGTATGGTAGAATTTTGCTAAGAAGGAACCTACATTTTTTTTCAGCAGTGATAACACTTTACTTTATTATTATTATTATTTGATAGTTATTCATAATATCAACCAAAAGTGACAGCTGCAAATCACATGGATTGACGTATGAATAAATGAAATTTGTTTTATTAAACTTTAAAACAATCAAAAGGTTCCTTTCTGATTAAATTGTACTGTACTTTTGCTCGTATTACTTTTAGTCACACTTGTTGGGGAGTCAGGATTCGAATATCGGACAGATGGTTTTCAATAGCGTAGGTATCCCTAAAAATACCTCATTACTAATGCGCTTACACTTTTCCTAAACTACCTTCATCACACTTAACCTTTCAATCAAGTAATTAACAACGCCTATGTTAAAAGTAAAACTAAACCAAAAAATCGTGATCAATTTTAATGCTATAATTATATCGGTATGGCTTGATTGCATGCTGGTGCCAAGGAGTTTTTATACGTGTTATATGTGTGAAGTTTAGTTACTCAATAATATTAGCCTACACACATAAAACCAGTAATTAATACTTTAGTTAGTTTGAGAAAGCATATATATATATATACATATAATTTATCTGATTTTCTTTCCTAATGTTTGTGTGTGTTTTCACACCCTCCAGATACTCCTGTATGATCTAGAAATCTGATAGGTAATATTATAGATAAAACATGGGATTATAATCTATAATGTATAGAAAACCTTTAATATATGTATATACACACACACATAAATTCATTATATGTATAGATATAATAGCAACTTGCTCAAACTAGTTAAAGTATTATTTGCTAGTGCTATTTGGGTATATTACTAGTGTTATGTGATATTTATATATATATATATATATATATATGGATTTCTAGCTTCAATCAGAGCTCTCCAAGCTCGGGATCGGGATCGAAAGTTTTTGTAGGCTCGTCATTTTTGAGATTCCTCTTGATGTACGTACTGTATATTTTTAAAACGCAATCCGACAATGGTAAGTATAGGTTAAATAATGTATATGATATCAGCAGTGTTCCTTATAATTAATTCGTTATCATATTGTTAAAATGAATATAAACTTAATCATTAACAAAGTAATAGGGTTTTAAAATCACTTTCGACCTGTAAACTAATTCAAAATTTTCGTCCGTTTTGAATCATACTCTATTGATGTTGCATTGCCATGACAAGGCAATGGAAATAAAATCAGCTAAATAGATCACTGAACAATTGAATATTAATTATTTTTACTCTTTTTACACGGTACCTTTCTAAAATATTATAATTTCAGTTAAAATAAGTTTCAAATTGTAAATGCATAGTGATCGTTTTCAATATTAAGTTTTTTAAAAACTTGCATTAATACGTTCAACTACATAACTAACATAATTATTATTTAGTTAGAGAATTATGTTGATTAACCTGTATAAATTAGCGTTGATCAACATCGCAGTGAATATTTACCAAACTTACCACGTTTAAATAAAATAAAAGCATTTACTATTTCATACTCTCTCCTAAAAACATCATTTAAACCATCATATTTTTCATTTTAAAATATGAATATCATGTTTTACAAGTATAAAATAATTGAATTGAAATAAATTTCGTAATAAGATAAATTTCTAGTGAGAGCCCATATATGCATATGCATATGCATACAGAGCATAGAGGAATGGAATTGGAACAAAAGAAGTGATCATGCGCGATTATTACATTAAGGACTAGTAAACGAAATATGAAACATTTAAAATTTCTAGCTACTTGTGATTCTTACTTTTCTTAGGGTAGTTGTAGCTAATAAGCACTATTTGGTAGAACTATTATCTCACTAAAACATCAATTCTATAAACTTTTTTGTAATTATTATATTTAGTGTATCGTAATTGAAATGTCTTGAAGGCATGAGTGTTGAAACCATCTTAATAATTTTTCATATTATATTTTTTTGGGTTGTTCTTATTTTAAAATCATGTTCGTTATTTCTAATTCAAAAACCAATATTACTATTTTTTAAACATTTTATCAAAATTACTTATTATTTATAAAAATGAGTTTCATTCTTATTTTAAGAACTTGTGTAGTTTTCATATATTTTTAAAATCTCGCATTTTAAAGATTTAGTATTTACATTTTATGTTTGTTTTTACTGGTGATATTTCAAATATAGTATTTTACTTTTTAAATAAACAAATATGTATTCTTAAAATTTTAAAATTATAAATATACCCGAACACAACTCTAATTAGACTCGAAAGTAAAAACCCAAACTCGCAGACCCCTATTATGTATAGCACATGTATGAATGTAATTAAACTACTATCTATCTATCTATCTATCTATCTATCTATCTATCTATAAAATAACTTTAGTAACCGCTAATAAAGATGGTAATGCTAGTTCGTATATTTTAGAATTTTAATGGGACGATCCTGCTTAGTAACAATTTTATATGTTGTTCATTTGAGTTTGGTGATATTTAAAAAAAATTCTCTATTCTTTCATATGGCAATAATACATAGTATAGTAAGAATATATATATGTAGATATTGTGTAAAATGTAGCCCAAGCGACAGTAAAAAAGAGTAATATAATGAGAGGCAAATATTTTCTATGATTTTATCATAACATAGAAATTGTAATATAGAAAAGGCAGTGAAAGTAATGAAGAAAAATAACAGGGGGGAAAAACAACAAAAAGAAAAATGAGATGGAAAAAAAGTCATGTGTTTTTTTTACGAAGCAGTAAAATTTCTAGAGTCAAACTGTATTTCTCTTTTTTTTTATAAAGCCCTTCGCTTTATTTTTTTTTAAATAAAAAAGAGAGAGAGAATCTAGGGGAAAGTTATCCTGATACTCTGAGAATAGTATATAGAGCAGTCCTCATGTGCTAGGGTAGGAGATTGTCACTGATTTTGAATGATAGGTAGCCAATAAATCCAAACTACCTTCCCTCCCTACTATTACCCACAATTCCCCTTCCTGTACTATAGGGACCTCACAAAATAAAACACCATCTGATTGGTTCCCTTCCTGACAGTTCACATTGGAAATGAGATTCATATACGAGTCTTGAACCCATGATCTTCCATTGACTGGGTTTCGTGGCTCGACATTGTGATCATAAACAGACTTGAAACTATAATATCAACAAAGTCCGCATGTACACACCGTTTATCATGAAAGCTAGCAGCAGTATTAGATTGATGGACTACACCAGCGGTATGCAACCTACGGTTCACTCGCTGATATGGCCCGCCGACAAGTCTTATCTGGCCCGCCGACAAGTCTTATCTGGCCCGCAAAATATTTAGCAAACAATTCGGGATCATAAAAAAATACTAATAACTTTATGAGAAATATACATTTTTTGCTCTATATTTTTTTCAAACCGAACCACCAGTTTTTTTCTAGCCTCATACCGAGAGATAAAAAAAAGTTTCTGATCCCTGGACTATAGTATGGCTCTATCTTGTAAACTGCGCTCCTGTGAAACCGTGTTCTATTTGAACCTTTTAATCATTTAAATGAATATATTACGTAACTTAAAATTTAAGGAATTTAATCTTATTTATTTTTGAATTGACTGATTGTAATCAGCACACGACTTTTAAACTAACTTAAATCTATAACTGACACAACAGCCAGTTTACGGCCGTTAACTCACCACTGTGAAAGGGGGAATTCACATTTCATCAATGAAACATTTTTTAGTCATGCTGGGAATCGAACCCGGGGCCTTTGGTTTAGAAGGTAGACACGATACTAACTGAACTGGTCGGACTCATCATTTAGATTCTTTAGAAACATGTTGGTATCCTTCACCTCAATTTTGACGCGAACCATATTTTGAAATAACAAACCACTTGGTTTTTACGTGGGGATTATAAGTATCTGATAAGCACTTAATCAAGTGCTCTGGTCGGCGGCCCCCTTAAAAAGGAAAGAAAATTAATTTCAAAATTGCAGGGATATTTTCCCTTCATCTCGCTTATTAGTACTCGTTCAGATTATAAGCATACATTAATTACGCTAATGTAATAGGGACAAGGAGGGTAGGGTTTTAGAGGAAATGTAACTGCATTTTTATGGAACGAGAGTGGGAAAATATTTAGGAAAAATCAAACCCTTAATAAATACAATCTGGATTCGAACCCCAACCTTACCGTCAATACCAATCTAGTCTAACACTTGAGAGGCGTGTTAGACCATGCAGTTACAGATTTGGGATAATATTTCATTTTTAAGCACAGCGTTTTATTATCTCTTCAGGTCATACGCGTGTGTACTATTACGCTAATATGTTAAGGATGAGGACGTTTAAATTTAGAGGAACTTTTATGTGGAGGTAGAGTGAAAAACCATTTTGGCAAAAAATCATCCTCAGTACACTCAACAGGGATTCAAACCTTGATCTACCATCTATTGGCAGTCTATTCTATTACGAGAGTGACGCCTTATACCACTCTTGTCACCGAAGTGGATAGAATAATTGTTTTTAAATAACTATTTTTATTTCTTTATATAAAATGTATATATGACATCATAATGACTCTATATTTTACTCGTGTGTATTATTTCTCAAAGAGAATTTTTTTTTTCCGGGGGTAGTAAATATAAGAAAGGGAGAAAACCCAGAAGAGAATGTTTTATCTAAGAAATTATGAAGGGAGGGGTAAACTTGCTGAAGATGGATTGTAATTGAGGCAACAGACGACAGATGGCGGAAGTGTCTCTCCGAGAAGAACAAAAGCTTTGCTTGAGGAGTTTTTTTATTTAGCTTCCAGCTTTCATCTTGAAGACACACACTCAGTCATATCCCCTCCCTCCTCCAACCTCCCCCCTCCAACCTCCCACCCCTCACTAAGCCACCGCACTCATATAGGACCTGCTTTCAAAATATAAATGTACACATTCTTTCTTAAATATAAAGATTTACTTAGTTTTTCACGCCCCACATTTAAAAAAAATTAATAGCTCCATATTCTAGTGGATTTATTAATTAAAATTACCGAGATGGTGCAATTATTTTAGACTAGAACTTTTTTTTAAAAGTTTTCAATTACATTAAGTGTAGTCTAAAAATAACACTTGAATGGGGGAAATGAACCAAGACCTTTGGCTTAGCGCACCAAAGGTTCCGGGTCTAAATCCTGATGTTCAAGTGCGAGTTTCTAACTAAAATGAATAAATAAATAAATAAATAAATATATAACTCCATCACGTCAGCCCACAGTAGAGCCATACCGACCGAGCGGCCGCCGTCTGATGTTGAGGATGCCAACTTCTGCGGATATAGGGTGTCATGTGGTCAGCACAACGAACACACTTATATTCAACAGGAGCTGTTTCTTTAACAAAAAATAATTTCCACCTTCATACATTTTATTAAATTAAATTAAATTTCAATTAATTTAGTAGAAACAACACTAACAGTTATTCAAGAAGTTGAGTATATTGGACTCTATGAAAATATTTTTATAGCAACAAATAATAAGATATTATTAAAATATATCACGTTGAATGGTTTTGTTTCTGGTTTAAATATAAAAATACTACACATTAGTTTTGAAGTAGTAAACAAATAATAAATAGAATAAACTCTAACACTTTCATCAACAGTAAAAATATTTTAGAATAACTAATTATAGATAGTTAATTGTAGAGTAACAGTTTTAATCATTTTGAGCCTAATTGTAGATTAATATAAGTATTTTTATATTAATTTAATGGAAGTTTTGAATACAAAAATGAGAACGCATGATGACGTAAAAAACTCTCAACTAAAACAAAGTATCCTCCAACTCGTACAAAAACCTTGGAGAAACTTTGTTAATGGTAAAAAGTGATGAAGGTCGAGGAACCAATGAAACGATCATTCGCCTATTTCATAAAAAAAAATGAGTGAGAGGGGGGAGGGGAGGAGACTGCTGGATGAGTAATAGAAGGGATATGGTCCATGTTGAGTTTGAACAAAGTCAGAAAAAATCTGGTGTAGGCTTACTATGTTACATTTTTTATTTGTTTGGGGGGGAAAAAATAGGATAAACAAACACATTTATGAACGACTATCAACACACAAGTTGCAAATCAGTGTAAGTCAGTGCAATCCATATGGAGGGAACCACTCTTCAATAAACTTAAATTTAAAAAATAATTATTCCTCGACACGAAAAAGGACAGAGTAGTGAGACGAATATAGACGTTTAGAAATGCCACGTTTTTTATGAAGGATTTTTTTTCTCTTCAAAATATGATTAACGACAAAATGTGAGTGAAATATATCAACATATCCCTATCGAAATAAACCAATATTCTTTAAGTGCGAAAACTCGAAGGAAATTGAAGATTGTTTTAGTGGTTTTTAAACTTAAGAACTATCATTCCTATAGTAAGTACCATGGTGTAAGGATATTTCCTTAGAAGTAGGTGGTACCCTTAATACTTAATTATTCAATTTGTCAATTTATCCATTAAATGTTAAAAAAAAATGCATTCATAGTAATCATCTTGATTAATTTAGGTTCTCACAAGTTAGCCTGATCTATCTTGTGTGTGTAGCGAGTATAACAACTCCCCGGATTATCCACGCACTTAAAGTATTAGGAATAAGGACAAGGAAGGTATAGCTAAGAGGAATGCGCCCACATTTAAGTGGGTAAAGGAGGAAACACGATTTAAAAACACGTTTGAGTACATCAGGCTGGGATTCGAACCTTGATCTCACCAGAGCCAGAAATGCAGTATATTGTGAGAGTTACTCCTTAGGCCGTGTGACCTATGATCTATGTTTGACCTAACCTAACTTAGGTGACCTTGAACTTGTACATACTGTCACGACTATCAAGGAAGTTGATCCAAATGACGGCTATCTTCAATATTTGGGCGTTGAAGTTGTATTATAATGTTTTCAAAAAACATTGGTCGCCAACTAAAATTTTAAATATAAAAATCCTCCATATTCTCGCTATTGATGTAAAATATAATACATGAAATAAACAAAGTGAGGTTAGTTTCTTAGTAGAATGTCTGTTCTTAGCATGGTCTAAGACCTTACCTCTAATCAGTGTTCGTGGGTCGAATATATTTCTCCTTAATCTAATTCCTTAGATTTCGGTTCAATTGTTTTAAAGGTTAAACTTCCGTAGGAAGCTAAGGAGGTTTAAAGGCATGGTTCCCCCCCCCCCCACTTTCAATCATATACCCCCACCCCCACCACGCCTTGTTTCAATTTGTGATTTTTAATTAGGTCCCCATTTGAAGCTAGCGATAAAGACTAGGAGCAGTAGCGTCGATCGCTAAGTTTGAGCTCCCGTGAACTATCTGCAAGATAATTAGTGTGAGAGAGACATAAACGTGAACCTTTACGCGGTCAAATGTTCCAACGAGTCAAACGGCCCAGCCGTTCCCTTAACTTTTAAGAACACAAGTAATATTGCTTGTACCCTTTGACGTGTGCTTAGAATGGTCTAGCTATGCCCCAATTTTCTTGCAAATTTACTTTATCTGGAAATAAGAAAAAGTTACTAGATCTAACTTCACATATTCACAAGTCAAGTCATGTGATCTGAAACTGTCACATTGTTCTAGTTATTATAAATATCTATAAAATAACACCAGGAAAATAGTAAAATGATAACAATGTTGATAGCAAAAAGAGTTTTAATTTTCTAAGAAATTCTAAAAATGATCATCCGTAAGAAAATAGGGGTATCGGAATAATATCAATTTAATGTTTTTGTAATCGTGAACCCGCCTCGGTGGCGTAGTTGGCTAACGCGCTAGTCGTGTTGAGCTCGACTGCTGAGGACGGGGAGATCGAGGTTCGAATATCGGTCGGGTTAACTGAGGTTTTTTCTTAAATGGTTTTCCACTCTCCCTCAACGCAAATGCGGGTTCACTTCCTCTAATTCAGCCTTCCCAATTCCTAATCCATTAGAGTAATTAGTACTTAAAGCGTATAACCCGAACGGGTAGTAAGACGCAGTGCCAAATATTATTTTCTGCCTATATATGTCCTAGAGTTTTATAATAGCTTAGTTATATGAATTTCACAACATTCAGACGCAAGTTAGAGCGTCAATTGATCACTTCTTAGAAAGGGAACAATTCCCTGGTTTAGATTTCAAATATTCTCGAGCCTTGTTGTGAATCCAGCACTGGATCTTTGGGTATACAATCTTCCAACTGAGATAAAACATAGGTCGGGAAGAGAATACATTTTTTTTATAATGATCACGAAGAGGTGTATATTTTGGTTTTAAAGAAATGGAGGATTTGAAACTGGATGTACTTGAAATTTGTATGTAACTTGGAAGAAAAGCCCGTCTTAGAGAGGCTGAAAACTAAGACGCAGGACAACCAAAGAAGTTGGTGGAAAGGGGGTGGGTGGGATTTCCTCACTCACTCACTTCATGCACATTCTTTTCATCTTTCTCTCCCTTCTCCCCAACCCCATATCACCCCCCAACCAAACACCCAAACCCTCCTTTTACTCTAGCTTTAAAAATTAATGAGCAAGTTTTCTTCGCGTTTTTTTTTTACTTCTTCAGGGACTTTACATATATTTTTTATTTTTATTTTCTTACCTCTTTCCCCCTTTCTTTCTTTCTCTAATCCTTCTTACACTTCTGCACTATTTAAGCCACATCATTTTACAGCTTTTGTTCTCATTTTGAAACTTTTTTTGTATATGTATGTCTTTCAATGAAACCAGTTTTTCTTTTTTTATCCTAGCTTTTATTTTTGTTGTTATATATATATATACATACATACGGTATATAAAAATAAATCTTGAGATTCCATTGCCTGATGAATGAGACTACACGAGCTATATTCTGACAGTAATCATGCAGAGTAATTTCAAATATGAATAAAAAAAGAAATACATTCGTTCTAAAGAAATCCCAAGATGAGTTATTTTATATTTGAGCTGTTTTGTTGAAATGAAATACATCCAAATCAGTCAAGTTAAAGCTATAAGTCCTTTGATTTAAATATGCCTATTTATATTTGATAAACTATATATGTGCTACAACCTATTTGTCAAACTATCCATTTCACGAATTGAGGAAATTTATGTCTATTCGGTAAACTGGTCTCTTCTCTTGACCATTTCATGAATTGGGCAAAAATTGCATGAACTTTTGCCCATCTCATGAATTGGAAATTATTGTTCTATCACCTGACTTATGGTCTAAGGCGTCACTCGCGCAATAGACTAGACCGCCGATGACAGGGATACCGGGGTTCTAGTCCCGGTTAATAGTACTGATGGGGGTTTTCATAAATGTTTTTCCACACTCTCTCTCCAAGAAAATGTGGGTACACTTCCTATACAATTCAACTTTATTAATATCTAACATATTAGAGTAATTGGTAAACATTATTATAGCCTGAATAGCTAGTAAGACGCGGCGATAACATATTGTCCTATCTACTAAAAGCTTAGCAAAAATTAGTTCTTCGATATTATATGTTAAGAAATATAAACCAACCCAATCAAACTAAACCTAGCGTTCTATTCTAAAATGAATAAAGGTTTGGACCAAACTTGTTATTATTTTGTCCATTTCATGGACTAGGCAAAAACTCATTCAGTTCATGAATTGGGTAGCCATGAAGTTAAATTTCTACACATGGTTTTAAAGGTAGATATTAACATCTGAAACGTATTGCAATAAAAAATTACTATTTAACACTTGCTATCTTTGGTAAAAATATTATAAGTTATAGCATTAATTAATTAATAAAGTTTTTTGTGCCAAAACATAAAAATATGATGCAGCCTATATTATCATAAATGTGATAAATTATTTTGGTTTAGAGTTTATCATAATACATAGTCTCCAATCATTTAGTTATAGTGTTTTAAATATCTGCTATAACAAACAAAGTAGTTTCTAATTTTTAAGCAGGTTTCTAAAGCGAACATATATTTAAATTTCGTACTTGAAAATAATTGTTTGACTGCATATTTTCTTTTAAAATGTAGATAGCTTTTAATTTATTGAACTTCCTAAAAGCTTAACAAACAGATCCTTACGTTAATTATCTTATAATTTTTAAACACAAAAGTCTAGTTAAAGTTATCCCTGGCTCCCACACGGAGTGTCATTCTATACTTTGTGTTTCCTATAGTTACATTTCTTTTTCCTCTCGCATCATTTTCACGAAAGAGAAAAAATAAAGTAAAAAAATAGATATATTTCGCGCAGCTCAAAGTTATGATAAATATTATACGAGCTACACGTAAAGCATTTCACGTTTATTAACGAAGCTTACACTTTTTCCATTTTTTTATAGGTATATATAAAGTGCTTGATAAGCACCCTCTAAGATGAAAGACATTGACAAAGAAAACTTTTTTCAAAGTCAAGCTGACTAAATTATGACGTTGAAATATTGGAGACTTATATGAAGGTTTCTTGGTAATTAATAACTCGCATGTGAAGCTTGTAGTTGAGCTGCCCCTAATTTCAAACAATTCTACAAAAGAGACTCAACTTATTTTTTTATATAAATTTATTTTCTCACGTTGTTTTCTACTTCGGTGTTTCAAGACGTTTATTATTATTATTATTATTATTATTACTATACGCTCACATCTTTTTTCTCCAATTTTCATCTTGTTGGCTGGCTTCTTCTCTCCTCTTCCCTTAGCGGTAAACTTCAAAGCGAATACAAAACTTGTCGGAGTAATGCACATGTAATACGGGCTTTTTGCCGTGAGCCACTTCCACCAACACTTCCCTTTTGTGCCGCCGTGAATATAATATAAAGTAGATCTCTGTTGTGTAAGGTAACATGCGACGGAGCTATTTGAGTACGAACAAAACATAAAGCACCAAACTTTTTTTTTTCTTCTATTCGAGATCGGAAATAGTTTTATGATTTGGTTTTTTTCCCTACACAGGATAGAGTGGGGAAATAAGATTCAATGCACTCAAAGAATTTTTTCTACACCAACAAATTTGGCCTATTATTACATTTTGTCCTTATTTGGTGGCCGCATCATCGAAGGCGTCACGCTAGTCTTAGACTAGGCTGCCAATGACAGGGAAATTGGGGTTCTAATCCCATTCGGGTGTTCTCAGGGTGTGTTTTAATTGTCTTTAACTCTTCCTCTAGGCAGATCCGGGTACACTTTAACTAAATTCAACCTTCCTCATCCCTAACACATTACTGTAGTTAGTAGGCCTCAATGATGTGTGTAACCTGAACAGGTATTAAGACTTGATCAGGTTACACACATCATTAAGACGTCTTGTCAGAGGTGAAGGGAGGGTTTGTAAATCAGATAAATCCGTGCCGGGACCGAGTATTGAGATAACATTAGAATTAACCTGAAAGGTATAGGGTGTAATGGGGAGGACTGGACAAGATACTGATAGGGTGTAATGAGGTAGACTGGATATGACTAGATCAATCTAGTGATAGGTTGTAATGAGGTGGATCGGATAGAACTAGCTCAAGAAGAGATAGGGATTAAAAAGGGGGACTGGATAGAACTAACTCAAGATAGGAATATGGTGTAGTGGACTGGATAAAACTAGCTCAAGATAAGCATAAGGTTTAATGAGGGGGATTGAATAGGACTATCTTAAGATAGAGATAAAGTGTAATGAGGTTAGCTGGATAAAACCAGCTCAAGATAAGGATGGGGGGTGCACTTTGGTAAGTATGGCAATACATTTTCGAGTTCCTATTGTCATAGAACATGTAGATAATGTCGTTAGGGTGTAGTTTGGAGGAGGTGTACCTGACTTTTTCAGAGGTAGATAACGGTTGGGAAACCATTAATGTATAAATAAACTCAGTTCATTAGAGCGTGTGTTCCCCAATAAGTGTGCCGCGGCCACATGGACAAATTAGGTGTGCCGTATGGCAACAATACAAAGCGCTAAACATAGTTTTATCAATAAGAACACGAATGAAGTTGCAACTAGTCGCAGCCGTGCATACATTTATGGTCTACACAAATTATTGTTTAAACGAAATCTGTTCAAATTTTAAAGAAGCGGGTACAGACAAACAACTTCAGCCTTTAATCATGGAACATTTGAAGTTACTTCAGAAAATAAATTAGTCCATACTTTCCTAGCTATGATTTATAACCGTTGGACTGGGAGCGTAATCCAATTTTGCTGCCGCGGTGCGTACCCAAAACAAAACAGTGCTCCGCAAAATTTTTAGGCTTGTCAATTGTACCGTTTATCAACACTGTACTAGATCACCGAGACTCGAACTACGACCTCCGCGTTATCGACAAACCATATTAGACAATCTTTACGTTCAGTCTGCGTGGCCATCAATACGTGTTTTGCTCATATTATTATGTAAATGTTTATTTCCATCATGAATAGAATGTTCTATGTTGCGCTTTCCTAACTTTGAGATAAATACTAATATTTGTTTTATTATTTTGAATTTAAAATGATACGTTTTTTTTTTTCAAAGTAATATTTTGTTTACACAGCAAAGTATTCAAACGAGAGTAGTAGCAATCTTTAATTTCTTATCAAAGAGTAGAGTAAAGTAGTATATGAGTTTGTGTGTGTTTTGTAAATTGTATGTGTTCCGCTGTTTACATTACTCCACTTTGCTAACCGAGTTTGCTCACATTATTTATATATGTGAACAGTTGTGGGGGATTATGGAGACAAATGCGTTCTAATATTCCTGCTCCGTGCATTACAGTAGACAAACAACCTGGTATATGCTCTCTGTTCTTTAGTAGGTCACTAGCATTGCTTCATAAAATGTTTAAATTATATAAAAAAAACCCAGCATTTACAGGTAATCCTCTCAATAGTAAATACTTTCTGGGATTAAAAGAATATTACGACCCAATCGTATGCAACTACTAGTAGTTCTGTAACCAGTAGACCTCGCTAACTCCATGTTCTTTTCGTTACCTACTTAAGAGTTAACATTTCTCTTTGGATTTTAAGTTGAAATAGCTCCTATAGTTTCTCTTTGGATTTAAAGTTGAAATAGCTCCTATAGTTTCTCTTTGGATTTCAAGTTGAAATAGCTCCTATAGTTTCTCTTTGGATTTAAAGTTGATATCTTTCCTTGGTAGTTAAGTTTGAGAGAAAGAAAATCTATACTGTATCCAACAGTACAATATATTCATAAAGCACAGCCGTTGTTCACGAGGTTTATGACCTCAATTTAGAAATATATGTCAAAGATTAAAAAGTACACTCTAGGTACTAGATTGCTTGTTTATAATTATAAATTCAAATAACATTAGATTAGCTGCTAAGGCAAAATCCATTGATCGTTCACCATATTTAAACGAATAATTAAATACAAAAATATGTAAACACATTGTTCGGTCTAGGTCACAGACAAGTAATATACCCACACACTTAACCTCCAGGTTAAAATGGTTGATATCCTTTTGACAGCTCGAGTCCTTCAACACTACGTTCGCTGCGGTTAGTCCTATCATCACCCAGCAGTGACACTAGCGAAGCCCAGTGTTGAAAGACTCAAGCTGACAAAAAGAGCGCAGTGAAACCCCCGTAAAGTTGAGAGTCGGTTTCTTACTTGTCTGTGGCCTAAGTCCAAAAAATATCTCTGCTAAATCTCGTTAAGATTTGTTTACTTATTTGGCAGTTATCGTGGAACAAACAAAGAGACATACGTATTTTTGAGCAGCCGCCATATTGAAAGGGACAGCCAGATTTAAAAAAAATCATGTACTGTGCAATGTACATAGATTATTTGTCTTGGATTATAATACTGTCCCTGCGAATTTTCATTTAAATTAGTCCAGGGATTTAACAGTTATTGCGTAACAAAGATCCCCGAATCCATTCAGACAAATAGATTAAATGACAAATGGCCAAGTTACTCTGTCTTCGCTGTGACAATTTTCAAATCACTTCTCAGTAAATTACCTCTTAGTAAGTTTTCTCGGATAAACCTATTATTTTGACAATCATATGGAATAATAGCCAGATGCTTTTTATACTGAACTAAGATGTAGGTGTTTCTTGCTTAGAGCATAATTTTTTTATTGGTAGAATTTTATATTATATGATACTAATAGTAAAGCTGGGGTCTCTTTGGTTTTTTTTAAATATAATTTTTATTGACAGATAGGATATAAGAGTTGGGATACCATGATGTGTTTGTTTAAGTATAAGGATAGTAGTCTTCATTAAATTGATAACATAGCCTACTAAAAGGAATTTTGATGAATTAAGATGTATATAGGTTTTTTGGGAGGGTGGTGGTTAGAGTGTAAGCATTTAAATTAAACTTATACAAATTATTATATTTAAAATGAGTATTGTAAATAATATACCATAGTATGTTATCTAAATTTTACACATTAACAATTTTGCTTCTTTCAAAAACGTTTTCCAAATTCATCCTCAAGTTTTATTCAAAGCATGTATAACGAAGGGGATTTTTTTTATATTAATTATACTGTGAAACGCCAAAGGTTTTAGACCACTAGAAGTGAGCTCTCTAAATCATGATGTGTGTTGTAAAATTTATTTTCTCAAAAGGGTGATTTAAAAGTGTTCTAATGCCTAAATAATAGTATTAAGAATTATTGATAAATGATGATTCCGAAACATGCGATTGGATTTTAGGGNAAAGAGTTTGTATGAGTTAGGTTTTAAGGCAGCGATTCCCGATCATTTTCAACTCACGGCACACTTAACAGGACACTAAAATTGTCAAGGTACACCATAATATTTCTAAGCAGAAACCATGATTAAAAATCGAGTATTAAGATTGTATTTTAAAGTTCAAAAACTAAAATACTAATAATTGTGTGTTATTAAAAAAAATCCGCCATGGATATAAAAATACTTATTTTTACTCTAAATTTTTTCTCTTGTTTATATTTTAAACTACGCGAAGCTCCCAAGGCACAACTTCTGAACCTTTCGTGACAGCGCACAAATTAAAAGGTGCTGTTTTAAGGTGAGGCAAAAGGGAACTTAGGTTAAGGTTCGTACTTTGGTAGTTTTTATAATATTTGTTTGTGTCCAAAATATTAACATAATACTTCATTAATTTTTTTATTCTAATTTTCTCCGTATTTCAATTTCAACCGTTCTTGAATATCTGTAATAAGCATTGATGGATTTGAGTTGACAGCTTTTCTATTTATTTAAAAATTTCTTCTCAACCTCTATAGTTACGGATATTCAAGAAATATTGAGATTACTATGCATAGAAAATTTAACTCGACAAAGCTACTTTATATATTTTGGCCAGCAGATATTTAGTCTGAAGATTATAAGAAAATTCTAAATTTAGTTCGAGGTTATTTTCATCTCACCTGGTTTATAATATTGAATTATTAACCTATCTGGTCAACAACATACCTGGATTTAGGGACAGATTCTACCACCAAGCGCTGTCGTCGATACCTGACTGGGAGATCTGTTATATATTTACTGAAGCTTATGTGATAAACTTTTTCTAATAATTTAAAAGGTTTTCTTATCAAACACTACTATGCCCATAGTAAATATTTAAGAACTGCTTATATTATTTAGTGTAAAAAATAAAAAATAAATGCAACTACTGAAGCACCATTTTATTTATTTTGACCAATTCTTTTTAATTTAATAAAATAGAAAAAATATTAGCCCTTACTAGTAATAATTTCCATTCACCTTAAATATTCTGAAAATTTTCCTTAAAAAATTAAAGGGCAATCTCCCTTGGCAAATGTTTCATCCCACAACCTTTCTAAATAACATATCATAATATGAAGTGGTGAGTATGAATACATCCCCGGGCTTCGAGAACTCCATCCAATAATCCACGAACGTTTGAAAGATTCCAAGAGAATAATCCCCCCGCGCTGGTCTGAAAGGAGGATCGAAAGGATCTCCCTGTCCGTAAAACCCTCCCTGACTGGACAAGTTCTAATCATCGAAGAAGAAGAAACTGCCTGTAAGGTTTCATCTCTCGACCCGGTAATTTGGACGGATTAGCTGTCTGGTGCTATCCGGTGGCTCCTTTCCAACTGAAAGGTCCTCTTCATACTTGAGAGACAACTTGATGAGAGCCCCTAGCGGCATTCCGTGGGATTAGCTGTAACTTCGCAAGTACACTCCGAGATAGATGACATTTGGCTTGAGCAGACACGTAACAGTAAAAAAGAGAGGAAAAAAACTGGTACAGTGCACTTCACATATTTGTCACTCGTTTATATTAAAATGGAGCAATTTGCCAATAAACTGAAAATTGGGAGGTACCTTCCATATCCCCATGTAAGATCAGATTATTTACAAAAAAGAAAAAAAAATATTTAAAAAAATCATGGAAATCAATAGATTTAAAAAAAAATTAACAAACCGAAACAAAACAGTACCTGGCGTGTGTGTATAGCAACAAATTGAGTGCATGAACGAATGGAATTCATGTACAAGGTAATTTTTGTCTAAGATATGTGTGTGTTTGTGTGTGTGTGTGCGCGCGCGCGCCTGAGATACATCCCTCGTAGCCCAATTGGTAGGAAGACTAGCCAGTACTAATGTACCGTTACCCAGAGGACACCCGAATGTCCTAATCGTACATCCTTACCGTGGAGGATCTTTCCCTGTCCCGATGAGATGAGGTGATGACGAGTGATAGTGAACATGACGGGGGGAGGGGGGGGGGACCGGTAGAAACTATTAACTTAACTAGCCAGACCCTGGTGACTGTTGGGATAACAAACATTTCGGGAAAATTACCCGTGATACCAGCTGAGAATCGAATCCGGGACCTCTAGGCTCGTAGCCAGGTGTATTGGAAATTATTGTTGAAATTAGTTGGCTAGTAGAATACAAATGTAGATAAAATTCATTCAACACATCTTCAATGCTCGATTGTATAGTTCGACTTGATGTATTTTAAGTGTTTACTAAAATTATTTTGGGTGTACCCCTGTATAACATACATTAGCCCCATGGCTTCTTTAGTGCTGACTGACAGCTTTAAAAAGTTACCAGACCAAATTACGTATCCTTACGCCGAACCAGATGATCTGAAAAAACGTGTGTTTAGCTGCTGTCACTTCTGACAGTCAAAATTTAGGTATTTATCTAAATTTTGACTGTCAAAAGTCAGCTGTGAGCTGTTAGTCAGCACCAAAGAAGCCATGGGGCTACTGTAGTTTGCTTTTTGTTCTCTCATACAGGTATTACTTTTATGTACATTGATACTAGAAGTGAGCGATGTTTGCTTTTAATGCTGCGATTGGAGAGGCGGAACTTTATCTGATGGAAACTGGGATTTTCAAATTTAACGCGATTCCATTTTAGTAAGAATATTGTGATCAAACAACTCTTTACAAATTTGATTTGTTTCATAGGGCTTTAAAATAGTTGATTCTAGTTTATAAAATATTTAATAATTTGAACATTGGAAGTAATCTCACCGAAAGAAAGCTTAGAGAAGAACCTAAGTTATTTTTAGAAGATCATATTTGGACATCGTTCCATATTTATTTAAATAAAATATAATAGTTAAGTCTCAACCTGTGTTCATTTAAAATGGTGTGTTAACCCAAAAAATTATATTCTTTAAATGAAAAAATGACACCTGGATACGGAAATCGAACCCGGGACCTTTGGATTAGTACACTAATGCTTTCACCACCGAGTTAGCCTGCAGTCGTCCAGTGCCCAGGGCCATTATTCACTCATATTTCAAGGTAGAATTTGTGACGGATGTGCGGAAATGGTCAGATATAATTATATGAGTGATTAATTAAGATCGTGAGTTATCAGATAACTCATCCACTTTCGACTCAGGAGGGCTTTATGCTACCGATAGTACAATAGCAACTGTAATGATGCGCATATCATGCTGGATTTGTCAATCACGCTTATATCCTCATCAAAATATTCTATGCTATGTCAGTTTGGCTCTTTGATACATTTTGAAATCCAGTCATGCCAAGAATTATAACAATGCAAAATAAAAGAGTTCTTGGACACTCTTGGTACAGAAATAATGGCAACAAGATATCTTAAATTCGTAGACTAAATATTTCAAGTTAAGAAATGAATAGTTATAAACCAATAAAGGAAAATCAAGGAAATTGTTTTTAAAATCATAGGTTGCATGAACATTGAGAAAGCGTCTATATTTTACTTTTAATAATTTGATCACTCAACTAAACCAAAGCCTAAACTTTTTGACTCACACGCATCTAAAAGAAAAACCTCAACTAAAACAATTCAAATTTTTAAATAATCTTAAGCTTAGTTAAAAAGTAAATAAATTTATAAAATCCTTTTAAATAAAAAAATAATATATTTTAAGTATAATATTATTAATAAAGACGATAGTAATAGTAATAATAATGATGATAATAATAATAATAATAATAATAACGACGATGATGATGATGATAATAATGATGTGTTTGAAGGTACACCCCAGTCAGCTTTTCCAAAGTAAGAAATTCCGGACTGTCTACTGTGATAAAGTCCTTAAGTAATGTAATATCTGTCCCTGCGGGTAGCACCAGTCATTTGTCACGTAACACCCCCTTCTACCCTCACAGACCCTTCACGCGGACAGATTCTTGTTCTTGTATTTCATGGCTTATTCCACATTCTTTTCCCATCCCTTTGTCACACTTGATTTCTTTATTTGTAATTTTTTTTTAATTCTTCCCCAACGGTTGTCACCAACTTTTCCTAAGTATTATATTTTTATTTTGTTGGTTTGATCTTCTTTTCTTTCTCTCTCTCTCTCTCTTGATTGGTTCTACCATAGCACCAACGTATTTCTACATTATGTTTCCCTCAAAAATGTGTAACTCATTCTTTTAATTTAAGGCAAAATAATAAATCAGATAAAGGTAAAATAATTATAAAGAAAACTATCTTTGAAAACTTTTTAATAATACTTGAACAGAAGCTAAAGAATTTAGACGTGAATATTAGGTTTTCAGCTTACGCGTTTTTACTCCCTCTTTTTCGTTTTAGAAAAGCTAATTTAATCGGTTGTTCTTAGACCAATAAATAATTAGGTTCCAGACACTAATCAATAATCACCTTATTGTATCAAATATAAGCTATGACTTATATAAACATACATTATCTTACTGCGTTTATTGGTAAGTCCTTTGAGAGTGTTCTAATACTAGTTGTCCTGATCCTGGTCAGAAAAACGTCTTTCTAGCAAGAAATAGGTAATGTATTCAATTCCAATGAGTTCCTTATTATCAATGGTGACCTGTACATCTGGAGTCTGGGCACTGTATTTGGTCTATTATTAAGCTAGTTTACAAGTGGTGGGCTGACATAAACCCTAAATACACGCTAAAGTATGTCCAGAATAGATTTAGTGTGTGCTTAACTCAATAAAAATCTGTTCAGAAAGTTCACGTTAAAAATTATAGGCTACTCTTTAAAAACATTAGTGTGTGCTTAATTAAAAAACATTATATTCAGAAAGTGCATGTTAAATACCATAAAAAACACTAGGCTGCTTAGCTCTTGACTGAGAAGGCTTATTCTTGATTTGTATTTAGGCTTGTTAATTGTATTTTGAGAGAACGGGCAAAAAGAAGGCGCAGTTCTAAAAACTGAGCGAACCTAACTTTCACTAAGATAGGTTCGTTCAGCCTGTGTTTTTTATGACTAGGCAAACCTCAAATCATGACTGTAGTGTGTGATAGTTTATCTATTATTTCACGGCGCATCCATTCGAACGAAAAAATATAAGACCATTGCCCTCTCTTCAAGATTGGTAACTAGATTTTACTAAAACAATTCTGCTTTAGGGGCACGTTATGATAGTATTATTAAAAATGTTAGTTTTAAAATTCTGTCTGTCTGTCTGTCTGTCAGGCTGTCCCTGTCCACGGATCCAAAACGATTTGATGGATTTCGTTCAAACTTTATAGCTATATTTAATAGGCTTATACCACGAAACAGTTTATTTTTTAACCTAGCCCTTCAATTAAGCGAAGTATACTGACGAGTAGTTATTTTTAAATTACAATTTTTTCGAAAATTGCTTTAATGATTTTGTTTAAAATTCATGTCCAGGATCTGTTTAAATGCTCTTTTGGGCAAATATTTGCTGTAGGGTGCTTTACTGATGACAAATATTTCAAAAACTTGAAATATTTCAAAAACTTGAAATATTTTAAAACTGGCTAAAATTATTTGGTTCCAAAATGGGTATCAAAGGAATGTTTGACATGACAAATAACCCTGTATACTTGTTTTTTTAGTACATATTCGATACAGAGTCGTTTATTGATGATTTGTTTTTGAAAATTTGAGCTCTTTTGAAAATGGCTCAAACAATTTTGCTTAAAATATGTATTTGGGGAGTTTTAGACAAGAAGATTACAAATAAAGCTGTATACTTGTTTTGGGGAAATAAATTTGGCGATGGTGATAGCGATTATGATGACTTTTTTTAAATTTGAATATTAAAAAAAAAATAATGATAAGGTTTAAAATTTGTATCGGGAGACTATTTTGCATACCAATAATAACGTACCTTTATTTATCTAAGGATTGTTTATACTCTAAACCAAATTATAGAAAATTTGAATGTTTTGGAAATTCACCTTGAAGATGGAATTCAAAATGGGAAACTGAATAGTTTTTGATGATAAATAAGAATATTATTTTATTTTTATAAATAAAAAAATAATTTTAGGATAGTTTATAAATAATTTATTTTTGAAAATTTGAATTTTGTTAAATATATTTAAACTATTTGGTGTAAATTGTATATAAAGAGTGAATGTTGTGATTAACATGCTGTGTTTGTTTTATGAGTACAACTTATTTAAGGCTATTTACTAAAAATCTATTTTAAAATTTTTCTTTGAAGCTATAATACACAACATGAGAAAATTTGTGCAATTGTGTCGTACCATTTATTTAATTTGGCTTTGTAATAAAACGTAAAGACACATATTTATATATACAGTATTTACATTTACTTATCGTCAACATTTCCTTGATTTTATCTATTTGCATGAACATTAAAAGGCACATTTCATAAGATTATCTATATTTCCTCCGGTAGAATAGCTAACAAACCTAATTTGAAATAACAATAATTTGAAAACTTGTAATAGTTGATAATTTATTTCTTGTGAACCTTTAATTAGAGGAAGTAGTGTGATTGACAAAAAAAAACTCGAATTCGAGATATTGATGGAAATTGAAATTAGATATCTATCTTTAGAATGAAAAATATCACACTGAAGGGCAAAAAGAGAAAAAAAAAATCGATTTTCTCAAAATCCACTCAAACGATTTTGATTTAATTTTGTATCTAGTTACTACTGTTTAACATTACAAACAAAATTTCAACTCTCATTTTCCAATAAAAATGAATTTGAGGATACTTTACATAAGCGTAAATTTCCAAATTTGAACACCATCTCCGCGACTATCTGATATATTAAATAGCTTATCATTGTTAACTTGTAATACTTTTAAAATTTAAATATATTTGGCTTTCAAACCAATAGTTTCCAAACTATTGGAAAATATATTTTCTTAAATTGAGGTCACGGAAATCTGGTGTTGAATGTTATACTCTTTGGTGAACATAGATGTTACTTTTTTCTTAATATGTTCCTGTAAAAGTGTATATTATTTCTTTTATACTATTTAGGGGGAATGGCGATGTTAATTCTTACATCATGTTCCTGGAGCAATGGTTATTATTGCGTTTCACAAATCTTACGAGTTTAAGTAAATGCCTGCTTTTTTGATAAAGAAGAGATAAAGTCTGTGCGGAGCACAATATTAGTTTTTTTTAGGTATATACTTTGTTTAAGTTTAAATTTTTAAATAATTTGCAATGAAATTTTTTTTTTAACGTAATAGCTATAACAATAAACTTCCTCTTCCTCTCCTTTGGCTAGAAGACCGAATAGAATTTGATATTACAAACAATTTTTTTTCTACCACTAACACAAGATTTATTTACACCTTGAGCTATATATTATCACTGTCCTTTTATTTATCTATAATAATAATAATAATAAAATGAAGTTTTTGTCTGTGTGTTTGTTTGCTTATTTGTTTGTGTGCGATGCCCAGCCAAATGTACGGCACGCAAATATCAGATTTTTTTTATTAAGTAGACCAAAGAGGGTCCGAATGCACATCGAAGTCGGATTTTTAAATTCTTAATTAGCTTTTTAATTATGCTATTTTTAACAAATTTTTGAAGTCAATATTGTTATTCTGGTTTATAATTCCGTTTAAGAGATAACTGTGATAAAAATATGCCACATCCTCTTCGAAAAAAAAAATGTGTACGAAATCGACCGTAATTATAAACAATTTGGGGCAGGGGGTGGGGGGAGGAAGTGCTTATATAATTCTTATACCAGAGTGGGTCACGAGCAACGCCGTGCGGAATTGCTAGTATAGAATATAATCATAATAAACTTTATTGGGGAGGGGATAAAGTCGCGTTGAAAGATTTATCTCGACAGCATCAAGAGAAAAATGAGGATATAAATTTGTTTTGTTGACTGTAAGAAATTCAGAAAGGAGTTGACGTCTCTAGACGTGCTACGCGGCTGATATGCTGGATTCCGAATCTTGTGTGAAGTCTTCAGTTCACACTTATTTAAAATATTCATACAAGTGCACGCTCCTTTATACAGCCAACAAAAATAAAGAGGGGGAACTAGACTCAGTTGAAGGTTCAGTTTAAAAGGGAAGGAATAAAATATACGTGATGTCTCTACTGAAATATATTTATTTATGTTAAGTAGGTTTGCTTACTGAAATTCAATAAAAAAAAAGATGTAATTTTCTTAGTCTCGCTGTGAATGATCGTAAAATACATACTCCAAAACACCAACAATATATTGATAATAGTCTTATCCTGTATACAATTGTTTTACTTTCTCATATAAAGAGAAATAATTATTGTTTCTTAAACATTTTTTTAACAATAAAGCGAGAAATTCCTTGCCGAGTTCCGTACCTTAGATTTTTACCTCGAGATTATGACGAATCTTTAAGTTTTATGTACCCCAATCTCGAAAAAATGTACCAAAAAAATTCTGTATGTTCTCATGTATGTCTGTCTTTGTATCCCTGAAATGGTTTTATGGATTTTATTCACAATCTTCATTTATATTATACATGCTCATACCTCAATCTAAAATTATTTTATTTATTCGAGTCATAAAATTAAGAGTAGTTTATTGATGACTAAATTTGATCAAATTCAAATTTTTATAACGTGACTTTGATTATTTTTTCAAAACCAATATTGGGTTATAATAATAATAATAATAATAATAATAATATAATCATCTTGTGTTCTGTCTTATGACAGGTTTATTCCTTGTCAATGAACTTTGACCGCCAATACGCCCTGTCCTTTGCATCATCCTTGAGCTCCTAGAATTTTCTTCTTTCCTTCAAATCATCCAATATTTGAATCCTCCTTCATAAGCTCCTCTTTCCCCCAACCTTTTCTTCTATGACGTCACGCAGAAAACAATTCCTCCTAAAGATGTGAACACATGGTTAGTGTTTGGTAATATAAGTTACAATTTTTACTGGTTTTAGGGGGAGAAATTTATTTAAAGATAATCTATTAGTAATTGATTTTTGAAAATTAGAAATTAAAAAAAATGGCTGTAACGATTTTGTTTAAAATTAATATCTGAGGAATGTTTGGAATTGAAAATAACACTATACTTTTTTAGGGCGGAAAGGGGGATCCACTTAGGGCTAGTTTAATTTATATTATAACAAGCAACGGTCAGCGTACAGGTACAAATGAGTACAAATTATGAAACATACTTTATACTCTGATATACTTTCTAAATATCACTATCATGAAATAAAATATAATATGTATTTGTTACCTAATAAATAAAATTAATAGAACTTCCATTTACTTTCCAGTTCAAATATGCATAGTACTTAAATTCTGAGCTTAGTAAACGTAGTTATATGTTTAGGCGTAATGTACAGACCAGTCTACAGCAAATTTCGAGAGAATGACAAGATTAATTGTTTCTATTTTCATTAGTGTAGGCTAAGTTTTATTATCATGAGCTAAGCAAGCTAAGTTTTATTGGGTGAAATTAAGCCTAAGTGAATAGGTTAGCTAAAAATGTTTAGTAAGGTTAATTTAGGCTAAGTTAAACCTCGTTATACTATGTTAGTTAGATGTATAACGGAAAGGAAAGTGGGGTTAACTTTGGTAGTAGTGTTAAGTTATTATAAATTGAAATAATTCAAGTTAAACTGGTTAAATAAAACTAATTTAAGAAAATAAACCTCCTTTCCTTGTCCATTGCAATTCAGTCTTTTGTGAGAGTGACGCATCAGACCATGCGGCCACCTAACTGGTTAAAACGAAGTTGATGTTTTTTTTCTACTTCATATTATTGTATATGAGTGAACATTTATTTATTTATGTAATTAGTGTCCAACGGTGGGTTTTATTTGAGGTGGTTGGCCTCCGTGATTATCACGATACGTCCTGGATGCACGATGAATCTTTGGGAACCTACCCTCTAGTCCTTATAAACATTGGGAGCGCCTTATTAATTCACTTGGCAAGAGCAGCTACGAGCTTGGCGGTTCGCACACTGCGTGGTACGGGGATTCTTGGCCGTTGGTGTGGCTCCCGCTGTCAGATATCTTATTTGAAATCTAACAAGAGCGGCTCGTGGGCTGTTGCCAAGGAAAGAAATGGCAGATAGAGGAACCATACTGGTTCCATCCTTCGCACCATCCGTTTGACCAACCACACACAAAATAATGTATGTGGCTTAAGGCGGGTGGAATGAGAAAAGAAAACTGTGATTTTTTACATTATGGCAAAACTTTTTTTTTGTCAAAATAAATCAAATAATTCTTCAGTAGAAATACAGAGTTTAATTTTCTTCATATTATGTCCTCAACAGTTCTTTAATATATGTCAAGTGTGTCCTGAAAATTAATGACAAAATGTTTTTTCAATGTAGTCGTATGTGTGGCGAATAGGAAGTGAAATTCGCCATACCATATAAAAATTGTTAAATTAGTTTGTACAAGTCCCGACACAGATTTATCTGATTACCAAACCCTTCCTTCACCTCTGACAAGACATCTTGTGAATGTGGGGAATGGCAGGCCTCCACCGTGGTTCGGATTCCACGTTAAACTGTAGGTCCTCCATTTCATCTAACAATCACCCTACCATTACACATTAGCGTAAATGCGTATAACTCGAACGGGTAGTAAGACGCGGTGCTAATAATAATAATAATAATAATAATAGTAATAATAATAATAATTAATAATAGTTTGTACAACACACACTATTTAATCAAAACATGTACGCCTTGGGGCAGTTTCATAGTTCGACGTAGTACTGCTCAAGTACGATGGTATACTAAATGCAGTATGACACCTACCTAAACCATATTGAAATGGGCCAGTTTCATATGTGGAACTGTCCATTCTATTAAGAGTATGTGTAATCTTGTATTCAGTATAGTGCCTACTTGGGCTGTACTAAGTCTGACTATCAAACTAGCCTTTGGACTACTCAATTACAACTGACTTAAACGCTAGTATTGAAAATTATTCTGATTAAAAATGTAGGAAAATTTAATTTAAAACTTTACAGTACTTTTATCTGACAAGATGTAGTATTATTAATAGCACCGCGTCTTACTACCCGTTCGGGTTATACGCCCTTACGCTAATGTGTAATGGTAGGGTGATTGTGAGATGAAATGGAGGACCTACAGTTTAACGTGGAATCCGGACCACTGTGGAGGCCTGGCATTCCACACATTCACAAGATGTCTTGTCAGAGGTGAAGGAAGGGTTTGGTAATCAGATACATCTGTGCCAGGACCGAGGATTGAACCCCGGACCCCCAGCACAGAAGTCCGACACCTTACCTCTAGACCACCAGGTCACTTACAAGATGTAGTAACATTGGCTGAACATATAATTCACACCTTAGTTTCTCCTCGACATTGACACCCACGATTTGAGATATGTATTCTCACTTGATGACTGCCATCGTAGAGCACGTCGATTCACACATCCATGTTGATGCAGAAATGGGCAATATTTTTTAAATGCCCGATTTAAAAGTTGGAAGATTGTTGTCTGACAGAATATATATCCTCATATCTGTAACTGAAAAGTTCTGGTAAATTTTCAAATGTTCCAAAATATGAAGAGAAATAAAATCATTTTCAAGCCCGAACTTGTGCAATGACAAAATTGTGGAGATTTCTTTGTTGAATTTTTAATATCAGAGTGGAATGAATCATGCAATAATTTAAATGCCAATTTGAAATAATTGAGATAATAAAAACGGAGGAGAGTATTGGATCGCAGTGTTGCGTCCATGACTCATTAAGAAAGCAAAATGCTTCCAACGATATGTAAAAAATATCAAGTTACAATCAGGCTGTTGCTGTGAGAGCCGGCAAACTAAAATTATCCACATGGCGAAGTCGCCACATGTGGCTATTGGCAACTGGGTTGCCCATCCCGTGTCTAAGTTACTACACTCGCAATAGACTGGCCTGCTGATGATGGGGAGATTAGGGCTCGAATCCCAGTTGGGTGTACTGAGGATGGTTTTTCCTAAATGGTTTTCTACTATTCCTACACACAAATGCTGGTATAATTTCTCTAAATTCAGCCTTACTCATTCCTAACACACTTGCATAAGTAGTGTACATGGGTATAGCCTGGATGGGTAGTAAGCCTTAGTGCAAAAAAAAAGAGTCACTTTTGTATCAGTGGCATTTCATGGAGTATTGCCAATGTATACAGAGGCAGTTAGAACTGTATTTATTTATTTACACTATTAAATAAATTAAATAAATACAGTTTAAACTGTCTCTGTATACATTGGGAATACTCCACTGTACCTGTGAATTGTTCTAATCCCTTTGTTAAGAACTCACTGGCCAGCTGTTGTTTTTTATTTTATGTACTTAACGTGAAGTTTCTTAGCCGACTGATTCTATCAGCACACGGCCTATAAACAAACTTAAACCTGCTTCGGTGGCCACATTGACTAAGGCGCTACTCTCGTGGTAGACTAGACTGCCGATGACAGGGAGGTTGGGGTTGGGAATCTTTGTCGAATGTACTGAGGGGGGTTTATCCAAAATTGTTTTCCACTCTCCCTCCACGCAAATGCGAGTACACCTTCCCTTAATATAACCTGTCTAATACATAAAACCATTAGTGTAACTAGTGGGCCCTACACAAGTGTATAACCCAAACGGGTAGTAAGATGCAGTGTTAAAATAAACTAACTTAAATTTATAACAACACAATACCCATTTCCAGGACGTTTGTTAGTCACTATGATAGGCCAAACCTCCATTTCACCAATTATAAACTTTTCAGCCAAACCAAGGATTGGAACCGAGGACTATTATCTCAGTAGGCAGGCACGATACCGACCGAGCCTAGATGTCGGACAGGCCCAGTATTTACTAACATACATTCCCATGTGATATATGTAGACATGAAACTGTGGATTAGGGGTCAAATGGGGACTCGGTGGAAAATATTCAGTATATCAAAGGCACAGTTAACAAGTTCTGCTTACTCTGTCAACACTCCATGACACGTCACTGCCCTATATGTATAATCAAACATAAAATACGTATCGATATAGGGTTAATTAAAAAAAAAACAGTACTAAGATTGAATTTAAAATAAAGTTTTAAATTTATGAATCAGACACACTGACATTAATCTTCTTTCTACTTTTTCTCTATCCCTAGGAGAGAGAAATATTGTGATAGTAAAAAAAATATCAAACTAGAAATTTTAATAAAAATTGATGTTGACGTTTCATGACACCCTGAAACCATTTTACGGATTGGGCTAAAACTTGGTATCTCAAGGGTTTTCATGAAATTGGATATCTAAACCTAAAACAAGGGTAATTTACGGAAGCAAAAAAAGAGATGAAATCGATTTTATGAAATTTACCCGAACGATTTTGATAATATTTTTTATCTAAGCGTTTTTATCGTTACAAACAAAATGGCTATTCTAGTTTTCCCTGAAAATTACTTCAAGCTGATATTTCTAATTTTAATCATAACTCTGCAACTATTTCAGATACTAGTTAATTTATCAGTGTAAAGATGAAGTACTATTGAATATAAAACTCTTTTATTTGAAATACATTTGTATAAACCCAAGAGTTTCTCAGCTATAAGCAAACTTTTTTTTATAGAACACACTGAAATTTAAATTGATTGTAACGCTCTTTGGTGGACAGAGATGCTACTCTTTCCTCAATATTTCTTTAACAGTATAGATTATTTCATTTTTTCTCTTTGTTGGAATGTTTCTGCAACAATATCTATTATTTTATTTCACACATTCGACGAGTTTTTAGTAAATGTATATTTTTCAAGACAAAAGAGAGATAAAGTCTGTGCGGTGTACCGTTCCATTTATTATTTCCAAACCTCATCGCTTGCGTTCGAATAAACCAGATACCAAGGACTACTTTGTATGTCACAGGGAATAAAATACCTTGTGAATATTTATTTGTTTTCTTTATTACGGTGTTGTTCGTGTCATGATCTCTTCTTTGTCGATATGTCGGGAACACACATTAAAGCCGACTTTGATGGATGGTGTTCGACCGAGTTTTAGGCCTGTTCGCTACGGTAGTAAGCCATGAATTACTAATGCCCTGAGGTCAGCGTGTCACAGTTTAAAAAACAAAACACAAAGAATACGTTCGACATTTCAGCAGTGGAGTCGTTCGTTTTGATTCAACGCCTACGAGACTCGCATGTCATTTTCATATCAAGGTCGCCGGTTGTCATGACCGCACGAGTAACGTGCATGACACTCACCCGGAAGACGAGGGTTTAATAATATCCGGCGTCACTAGGTGTTACTTAAATACAATGAGTAGTTTTAAAATAAAAGCTTTAGGATTATTCCGAGGCAATTATAAGTTCATACCGAAAAAATGTGGTCAAAGCTGCCGCCTCGGTCGGCGAGAAAGTATCAATTGCCGTCAGACCATTTCACCTGGTTTGAGTACAGATGGTCTGTGTCTTTTTCTGAAACTACCTCTCTTATGTCTACACTAATTCCTTTCGCCTTTTATTTAACACTACACTTTCTCAGTAAGAAAGAGGCGAAATAAAACTACAAAACTTCAAATCTCAAGGTAAAGAGAATAATTAAAATTTCTGTTGTGAGCCTATAAACAAATACTTTATTTGTCAAAGGAAGGCTAGATTTAAATAGCTTTCTCATCAAGCCTACGGCCGGGGTTCAATCCTCGGTCCCGGCACAGATTTATCTGATTACCAAACCCTTCCTTCACCTCTGACAAGACATCTTGTGAATGTGTGGAATGCCAGGCCTCCACCGTGGTTCGGATTCCACGTTAAACTGTAGGTCCTCCATTTAATATCATAACCACTCTATATTACACATTAGCGTAAGTGCGTATTACCCGAACAGGTAGTAAGACGCGGTGCTAATAATAATAATAATCATCATCATCAAGCCTAGTTTCAATGCTCCGAAAATATTCTTAAAAAGTAGCTGTAATGAGAAAATTTCACATTTTCACACATTTATTTTTATTAATAAAATTCATACTAGGCCTATAAGGTTGTTAAGGAAAAAGAGCCCTGATAGACTCTTTCAAATTTATTTAGGCGTAAACTATATTTTGAAATAATGCATTGTAATATTAAATATCAAGTTAGAGCTGAACATCTGCGCAGCAATTTCTCTCTTAACGAGGAGGGCCTCTTAATAGAGGTGCATTGGCTACTGACCCACGAAAAAAAAAGGGTCAGTACAATTTTCATAAAAAGGGCATTTAATAAAATACAATCGGCCAACATTGTTAGATTTTACTATTTTATTAGTGTTATTTTATAGGCATTAATAATTATCTCTATAACAAATTGATATGAATTGACGTATGAATACAATAAATTACTCGTAGATATAGTAGCTTTTATAGCTGTCAGCCTTTTCTATTAAAACTAAACTGTAGTACAAACAGTATTAAGATTTTCCTGTTTTCATTAAAAACAAATTATCGTTAGGTTAATAATTCTCTACCCAACTTTCAGCTCTAAGACATTAAAATAACTTAATATTTATTACAAAATTTGTAAAACCTTAAATCAGGGTTGGTATGCTTTAGGGATATAATTAATAGTTTATGCATAGTGGTCAAATCAGTTGACAGTATTTTTTTACAACAATGCAGTAATAACCCCTTTGAGACAAATTTGAATTGAGATTTTGTTATTGTATTGGAGTCTGAATTACTTGTATGAACTTGTTTGATGGTATTTCACTATCACACAATTTCTACCTATATCTAAATACAAAAAAGAACATCAAGGGTGGCTCGAGAGTTGTTGCCGAAGCAATCAAGTTTTGACGAGACTGTAATAGTAAATTGTTTCCTCCCATTAATTATCAAACTTGACATTTAAATCCAATAAATATACGATTATTTATTGTTCATCACATTATTTTGTGTGTGTTTGGTCAAATGGATAGTGAGAGGGAGTTAACATTTGAATATGACAGTCCAGTCAAGCCTTGCATATCCTGGCAACAGCCTACGAGCCACGTCAAAAGACTGTGCTTATATTATAGACTAGTTTTGACCAAGTTTTTACGTGTATAATAGAATTATAAAAAAATTCTCTTTGAAATATGTTTCTTTGTGGTATTTATTAAAAACTAAATAGTTGCTCTTTTATAGAAGCTATAAATAATATTAGTCTCATGGAGTTCTGTTTGTGGCCGTTTACGTCTTGAACCAATAACCTGACCATATCTTGACAAAACAATGTTGTTTGAGTATTTAATAACTATCTAGTGTCATTATTTTATCATCCCTTTGAAGACCATTATCAAGCTGTCATGTAAATAACGCATTAGCCATCACATTTATTTTTCTTATTTGAAACGTAGCAATTCTAGCGCACGGTATCTCATAAATCTTAACACGCCAATTACAGGATGATTGTTTGCCCTCATCCCCCCCTCTCGACCAACCCCTTCCACGACCGTCAAAACTATCATCTCAAGCCCACGACTATCTTACTCATTTGATCTTTTAGCTGTCGACGGAAGTCCATGAACCTTTACACCTCAATTACCTTACCTCGCAACAAAAGGTATATCTATCTACCCACCCACTATTTCCAAAAATGCCGCGTCACTAAAAGAGTCATTTGTTTTTCATGAGCGAACAAGTTCGCTTCACTTTGCTAAGGGATGATAGATAGGCAGCAATGAAAGTGACCCTTAAAAACCCTCCCTATGTAATTACGTTTCTAATCTCCATAATTTAAACAGAAGCAGCTCTACACGATGACTTCCTTCCATGCTCATTTGTGGGGGTCGGAGGGGGTGGGGATAGTTTCAGCTGAAACCATAAGGGGAAGATTTTCAGTCTACCAACCCTTGGTATACTTTAACGTAAATGTCCATATTTCATATTACCGAAACACTCTCTCTCTCTCTCTCTCTCTCTCTCACACACACACACACACACACACACACACACACACACACACACACACATATATATATATATAAATAAAATAAAAAGATTTTTGTAGCGGAATAATAGGGAGTGGTTTTTCTACCCTCTTCCTTTGTGTGCGTGTGTGTGTGTGGTTGCGGAAAGTTTACGAGGGGGTGAGAAGTGTGTTATTTGTGTATGGATTATCTGAATATTCGCTGCAAACACGCAAAGTCCACACAAAAATACACAGTGGTAATTTGATGGTGATGTGTAACAGTATACAAGGGCCTAATGTGATAAGGACTGAGGACAAGAAGGACTCTACACTGTGTTACACACACACACACACACACACACACACACACACAGAGTTTTTATTTAGAGTATGTTGATTTATTTTATTTTATCACCACATCTCATGACCCCTTCGAGTTATACGTCCATGTACCAACGATAATATGCTAGGGATGATAAAGGTTAAATTTAAATGATACGTAGCTAAATTCACGTGAAGATAGAGTGGAAAACGACTTAGGAAAACAACCCTCAGTAGTAAGCCCGATCGAGATTCTAGTCCATGTATCCTCTTTATCGGCAGTCCGGTCTATTGCGATGGTGGCGCACTAGAGACCATTCTACCAACAAAGCAGGAAGTGTTAGTTTTAAAACTATCAAAATGTTTTGTTTTTTTTCAAAACATTATATGGAATTAAACTTACGTGTCTCAGGTAAAATACTAACTATTTTAATTTTTGTGAAATTTTCGAATTGCTTTTATTCTCAAAACAAAAAATAAACTACTACAAATACATTTAAACCAATAGAAATACATTTTAACATTTCGTTAATTTAGAATCGCTACCCCTTCGCGATATTCAAATATCTACAATAAGAGGACAGAACAGTATTATTAAGAGCGTTTTCTTAAAGGGAGAGTGGGAAACTATTTAGGAAAATATTACCTGATTATACCCTTGCCAGAGTCTCAACCCCGACCTCCTCCTAACCAAAGAACCAGACAAAAATAAAATAATGTTATTATTTTAATTATGTTAAATTTGCTGTGAATTTGTTTTAGCTCAAATTAAGCGTTTTTTCCCGCCTTCAATCAAAATGTATAAATAGTTATTAATTACATTTAATTGATATTTGTGTGTACGCAGCGTTAACCTATCTTTATTTGTTCAACTATACTTATAATTTAAAAACAAAGTGAATTGGAAGAGAAAATGTTCACAAAATTATAAATGAATAATAAAGTGTTATTTAATATACAAATATTACACCTGCTTGTTTGTAATAAAACTAACTAGTATTATTTCAATATTATATTACCTAAACAAAAATTCGTTCATCAGTTCTACTATATTTAAAGATAATTTGAGGAGCCTTTTTTTTTTAGAGTGAGCCTACATTAGTTGAAATGAGATTAGTAGCCACTATAAAATAAAATTAATGGCCTTGATATTTCACATTACTTCCGCTCCACTAGCTAAATTGCTCGGTCTTTATTCCGGGCGATCTTTCTTTGTTCGCTCAGACGCGACTTATGTCGCTGTTACTCCGAGTCCCGCTTATCACTACGAGGAAGGCTCATAAGTTATCAACAGGACATGATCAGAGCAAGTAAGTACACTCCCGAGGAGGATAATGTTCAAGGAGTAATAGCCGGTAGTCAAGCCATAATATGGCCGGATAGTCCATTCAACGAAAAGGATGATCCACAAAACATTCGAACCAACAGTGGCGTGGCGGTTTTCTTTTCGACATTTAGAAATCATAGCTAAAATTTATTATTATTATTATTATTATTATTAGCACCGCGTCTTACTACCTGTTCGGGCTGTACGCACTTACGCTAATGTGTAATGGTAGGGTGATTGTGAAATGAAATGGAGGACCTACAGTTTAACGTGGAATCCGAACCAAGGTGGAGGCCTGGCATTCCCCACATTCACAAGATATCCTGTTAGAGGTGAAGGAAGGGTTCAGTAATCAGATAAATCTTTGCCGCGACCGAGGATTGAACCCCGGCCGCCCGCACAGAAGTCTGACACCTTACCCCTAGACCGCCAGGTCACCCTTCATAGCTAAAAAAAAAAGTTGAATCTCAAAAGCTCAATGCTAAAAAATATGATTTAAATAAAAGAAATATTGACATCATAATAAATTGGACTTTATTATGATGTCAATATTTCTTTTATTTAAATCATATTTTTTAGCATTGAGCTTTTAGATTGAAAAATGACACCTGGACACGGGAATAGGATCCAGAACCTTGGGCTTAATGCGCCAAATGCTCTTATCACTGAGATATCCAGGAGTCATCCAGTGACTAGGGTCAGTCTTCATCCAGTAAGTCAGTAATATTTTATCAGAAATAGATAAAAATTAATAAAGTAAATTATATTAAATAAAATCTTTCCATGACTGCAATATATAGAGCTAAAAGAGATTTTTTTTATCACCACAATTCGTGGAGGTCCTGATTTTTAACCCTTCTGTCACCCTCCCATAAATCCGGGCCTGGTTGCCAGGGTAAGTAGAGTTAACCAAAAACTGTACTTGTAATATGTTCTCATTAAACAGTAACACAATCATTGGTCAGAAAAAAGCCCACGAGGTATGTGTCCGATACCTTATCTCAGTCTGGAGAATATCTACCTACTAAGCTAAAGAGGCCTGGGTTTGTTTCCCAACATGGCCAAAAAATGTATAATTGGTCAGCGAGAAGGAATAAATCTCTGTCAGTCCACACGACTTAAAATACAATGATCTGTGTTATTTTCTGGGACTACTTTTATATCCCGTATTACTTATAGTCTATTTCTCCCTTCAGCTACCACGATCCTTTGTCATGTCAATAAGAAAGAGGGAGAAAGAAAACTACGAGATTCCTTATCGCAATATAAAGAGGAACGCTCAATGCCAGTTCTCTAATATCTTAAAAAATTATGTTGTGAACCTTCAAAAAAACTGTATTAGTTAGAGTAGGCTAAATCTAGAGCCCTTTTTCATCGAGCCTAGTATCATAGCTCCGCAAATATGCTTAAAAATTCATTGAAATTGAGATGTCACATTTTCACAAAAAAAATTATACTAATAAAACTCAAACCATAACGCATCGTAGAATTAATTATTACGATAGAGCTGAACATCTGTGCGGAAATTTTTCACTTACCAAAGTGGCCTCCTTAAATACGAGCCTCCCATTCACAGTGATGAATTAACAACCTTGGGCATGTTTGGTGTATCTGTTCTAAGTTTAAGGTAGCTGGGCGAAAGATGTTGGAAACCACACATAGCCCTCCTAAAGCAACGTCAACAGATTCCAACAAAGAGGTGCTGTCATAGAGCAACAAGCATAATATACAGGCGGGGTTGAAAAAATAGTGTAACATGAAAATTTCCACTTTTTCACTTTTCGAGAATAATGTCACTCGGGTGATCTTCACCGGACGTCAGACAAACCTCAGCACGTTGTCCGTCACTTTCCTCAGCAGGGATAGTCTAATTGTTTCCGTCCCACCCTGTATATATTTGTAAAATCATAGTGAAATTGTGGGATGACAGGTCTCCACAGTGGTTCGGATCCCACGTTAAACTGTAGGTCCTTCATTTCTTCTCACAATCACCCTACCATTTCACATTAGCGTAAGTGCGTACAACCCGAACGGTTAGTAAGATGTGGTGCTAATAATAATAATTATAACATAATGAAATATAATGTCAGTGTGATTAGTCAAGTGGGAAGTGAAGGGGTGAGATGTCACAGATACGATTTTTACAAGTTCTTCTTACCTTGGAAACATGACACTGTTAACCAGCAAATAAAAAACTCTTTTATTTGTAAGCGGGTAGTCCGGTTTGCGAATTAACCGTTTTTCATCATTTTAAAAAAAAATCATTTTTAGTTTTATTTTCCGGCTACATGTGAACTAGGCTATCTAACGAATCGTGGAATGTTGTTGTTGGCCTTTGTAGTCTGACAAACTGTTTACAGTTTCGTGGCGTGGAGTGTTGCCAAGGTAAGCTGATCTTGTTGAAACTACCATTGATATGTTTTCAATTCCTTGGTGTACAATCGAATTAGGCTTTTCTCTACATACCTCACATGATAAATGTGTTTCTGTTGATACTTGATCAACTAGTATCTTATTGAGTGATGAGAACATTTCACAGATACAGTTTTAGCTAACTTATACTAATCCTAGCGATATTACACAGCACGCCCCTACATATTTGTTTAGTAGGTTTTCATTTGTTATGTGTTGGTTTAAAAAAAGAGTTGGCCGTGTTTTTCTAATATTTGTTAAACTATTCTCTTGTCATTAAATCGAATAGTTGAGAGTCTACTGTATCTTATTTTTACGTCAATCGTATAAATATTTGCGCCCTTTGCTTACCCCGAAAGATAGCAAGTTTACATTGTATTATTAGACCATAGTGTAGCCTAGAGGTCGGACACCTTTTAGGCATAAAGAGCTATTTTCCAATTATGTTTTACTCTAGGGGAACCAAGAAAAATGTCGATTCTTATATTTGAATTTTATACCTTTTATTTATGTATTTATTAGTGACAAGTTGATAATGTACATGTTTTAAATGTAACAAACACAACATAAACGAGAATATTCTCACTCTTCAGATTTAAATATTTGAGCCTCAAAATTTTAGGCATTCTACAAAATGGGCTTTTTGTTAAAAACTTATTTATGAAGATATTAATGGATTCATAAATTGAGGACTAATGATTACTATATAACAAAGAAGTTTAATTGCTAATAATATTACTCTACAACCATCCTGTTATTTATCAACAAAATTATTTAACATATAATTTACAAAATTACAAAATATGAAGTGGGTGCCTAAAATTTTCTAAAAGAGCGACCACGGCAACCGCATTGCCGAACCCCTGGTGTAGCCTATAAGATAGCGCCATCAAGGTAAGACTGTATATTACACTTAACCTGGATGGTAACAGTTTCACCTTGACAAATCACACTATGGCCTCATTCTATAAGCTACACCATAGTGTAAACGTGCAAGGTAAGCTTGATACCTTTCAAGGTAAACGGACCGTACATGCGTACTAACTAATGCACCCTTGTAAATCAGTTTAGTTAGTATCTTAACTCTTCTTTATCCATGAATACATATTTGACTTAACTCTATAAAACGGTATTCCCTCAAATTGACTCAACGTTTGAAAATCAAAGACTCTCGTTGGTGCTTACTCTTAAATTTACATACGTTTTATAACGAAACATTTGCGGACAAAGCTAAGTATAGGTTTAGTATCGGGAGAAAATAAAGTGAATACTAATAGAATGAAACAAACACAACTACGTTCATTTGTAGACGCTGGCGAATTTTATTAATTTGAATGTGGAGTTATTTGATAATTTCAACAAGCACTGACACCTTCTAGGTTACATATGTAGATATAAGGGGGTTTTCTTAGTTATTTTAACACCGTGAATAGATGGCCTGGCATACCAATGCAGCACGGTGATTGGCTACTATAAATAGCACTGGTTCAGTACACCGCTGTGATTGGTTAATATTTATAGCACTAGTTCAGCTCTTTCCCCTCCCCCTCCCTTCCAAGTTGATCCCCTTTCCGCGGTTTTTATGTGTTGTATTCATGTTCAAAATTGTTGGTTCTTGTCCAAACTTGTTCGTTTCTGTCTCATTTGATTTTTGTCTCATGTGTCCCTGCGGGGAGGGTTTTGGGTGGGAGTTTTTTTATTTATTGGTAGGGGGAGCGTGTAGTCTTGGGCGTCAGTCACGCGTCCCGCTGTGGCGGGCAACTCTAGGGATGAGGGCGGGGAGCGTGTGGGAGGAACCTCTCTCGACGGCCGTTTACCATAGAGTGTGAGCAATGTTTCAGTGTCACAAGCCCCTGAATCTATTTTGGTGTCGCAACCCGCCCCCTTACCTATCCCCTATCTATGTGTTATTGGTTTTTACCGGTGACGTCATCGCAACCCTGGCACAAGTTTGGCGGCTCGACGAGACAAGTCGAGACAGGAACAGACCACAACCTTGAATTAAGTCACCACCATCCCCTGGCAATGGGCTTTTCCCGGTGATGTCCTCGCTCATTAGGGTGATGTCACAACTATAGAGCATTGACACAGCTCTGATTATGCACAATCATTACGAATCCTTTCCTCCAAAGCCTGTTTCCAGGCATCTCCCTAGCTACACTATACATAGGCTCTGTGGCCCTTCATAGTGCAACCACTGTTACCATCGGGGCGGAACCTTTTCGTCGGTCATGGACCTAGGTCCATGCGTGCTGTTCCGGTTTACTCAGGCACCCGAAAAAACCAGGTCCAGCCCTCCCATGCCAGACCTGCCTTGGGTCACTTGGGAAAATCCCCCCTCCCCCCCACCCCCTCACTGGGACCGGATGAGGGTAGGAGTTGGCCCCTCTTAGTGATCACCCAATCACGAGGGGGTCAGAAACTCAGCCTCCGGACAGTCGCCTCCTCCTTGTCCTTTCCACCCCAGCCTTTGCTTTGCCCCCATAATTGGCCTTCTGAACCTTTTCCTTCCTTCTCTGCGAGACTGACCATCCGGAGTTGCCCAGCGGGGACCTCGTGGAGGTGTCCTGACCAGCTATCCCCGCATCGCGGGTACGCACTACCAACCGCCTAGTGCATGTCCAGGAGCCACGCTCCTCACATACATGGTGACCTGCCGGGGTCTTAGCTATGCCCGGACTCCACCATCCGTTCACATTGCCCAGGGCCGCCCCAAGGAGGCGCCCCGGCCGGATTTTCGGAGACTTGTCAGTACCGGGCGGTGGCAAAGACAGTCTAATGCACACTTATATGAAGCGTGCGCGGGCCCAGAGCGCGTCCCTGCCGCCGTCTGTCGGGCAGGTACCTTACGCCTGGGCACCGTGACCCCATTATGCACAATCAGGGGCCTCTATCCAAATGGAAGCCTCAGTTAGGGGCCGCTATCCCCCACCAAAGTCTACTAAAATTGGTTGTATGGTATCGTCCGCCAACATGCGCGTATGTAGGTATCTGCCATTCCAACATGGACCACTGTTGGCGTGGATAAGGGGGAGTAAGGTTGAAATGTTCCAGCGTTTATGTTGAGTGAAGGAGAGTAGAAAACTACCCCAGTTCACCCGAGCGAGATTCGAACCCTTGACCTACCCCGTCATAACTAGATAAGCTACACACACCCTTTCTGGCTAAACGTCTGTATATCAATTATGATAGTATGGTAGGGATAGTTAAGAAAATGTCCCAGCATTTTACGTGGTATGGAGGATTAAGGTAGAAATGTTCCAGCGTTTACTTGGCGTGAGGGAAAGAGAAGCCATTTAGTGAGAACAAGTGAAAGTACACCTCAACTGGGATTCAAAATCCCCTCCCCCCGCTATAACTAGATGAGTTACACAGGAAATCATTTAGTGAGAGCTAGTTACAGTACATATCAGCGGAGATTCAAACCCACAACCTCCCCCGTCATAACTAGATGAGTTACACGCATCCTTTCTGGCTAAGCGTCTATATATTAACTAAGATAATGTGGTAGGGAGGATTAAGAAAATGTTCCAGCATTTTACGTGGTAGGGAGGAGTAAGATATAAATGTTCCAGTATTTACGTGGAGTTAGGGTTAGGGAAACCATTTAGTGAGAATTAGTGGCAGTACACCTAAGTGGAGATTTGAACCCTTGACCTCCCCCGCCATAACTAGATGAGTTACACAGGAAACCATTTAGTGAGAACTAGTGACAGTACAACTCGTCGGGGATTTGAAACCCTGACCTTTCTCACCATAACTAGATGAGTTAACACACACCCTTGTGAGATAAACGTATATATATTAATTATGATAGTTTGGTAGGGATTATTAATAAAATGTTCCAACAGTTTACCCTCGGCAGGGATTTGATTCCAACATCCCCCCACCAGAATTAAATGATCCTGACATTTAGACAGCATGCCCACAGGGATTCGAACCTTGGTATCTTTCGGAGGGGTAGCACTGCTAATGTATGTTAGAACCGTCATCCAATCAAATGCTTCCTTCCCGTGGCTGAGTACACCCCGCATTTGCAAGTCTCCGCCAGATTTAGATCGCTAATGTCTGTTAGAATGGGCATATAATTAAGTGCGTTCTTTCAGTGGTTGAGTGTACCCCGCATTTGCGTATCTAGCCCACCAATGAATCACATCTACTTAACAGCGGCGTATTCTCTGGGTTTGTTAGACCTGCGCCGCATACCCATAATTATATGGACTATTTTCTAAATTCAATGTTGTCCGTGCAAACTGTGTAAATAGTAATGTTTAGATTGTGAATAAATATACATGTATAATGTATTTATATATTATTAATTTGTAAACTGATATTTGTTCATAATTCAAGAATATTGTGTTTTAAGTAATTATTCCTCCAAAAGGGTCTTCTATCCACCCAGATTATGAAAACTAGGACCAGCTGCTTGAAAACAGCAGGCAAAGCTAGAGAAGTTCTAATGACCTTGACCAATGTCTATGGGGTTGCAACACTCCCCATTACCCCTCTCCAACACACATTGGCCAATGAACTAGGGTGTTTACAACCCAGGGCCATCAACATTCTAGTTTACTGTGAGATTAGCACCTTAGACTATGTGGCCACTCAAGTGGATCTGTATCTTGTTAATAGAACTGGTAGGGTAGAGATGAGGATGGAATTAATGCACACGCATCAACGTGAAGAAAGAGGTAAAGGCCATTTAGGAAATACAACCCAATATATCCAACCGGAATTCGAGTCCCAACCTCCATGTCACCGGAAAACCAGTCTAAGCTTGCTTGACGTGTTTAGTCCATGTGCTCACTTATGCGGGTAAATTGCATTTTAGAACAAACTTTAGATTCCCTTAAAAAAACAATAATTTAGAACAATATTCTTAACCTAAGCATTCAATCTTAACCTCGGGAATATGCTGATAATAATTATAAATACTAGCACACGTGGGCATGCGGAACAAGGGATCAGGTTCATCTTATCTGTTTTGCCGTTGATGGGGTAGCTAGTATTCGAAACACGGCTGGTTTTAATAATAATAATAATACAATTTAGTGGCGAAGTTAAATCTACCACCTTTTCTTACACTTAACCTACAATTTACTGAGTTAACTGAGGTGTGGTTTTCCACTCTCTCTCTCTCTCTCCATGAAAATGTGGGGACACATCTTCTTAATTTAACTATCTTAATTCCTTACCCATAAGTGTAAATGTTCGGACATGCGGACTGGTAGTAAGATAAGGATCCAAAAAAATAATAATCTGGTAAACACATTTTTTGCTTTATATAAAATACAAAATTATGTGTACAATTAATTTGTAATGTAGATTTGCAAAGTAGTATTTCAGATTTTAGTTGTTTTTTAATTGAAAACACACATATTAAATAAAACTATAATTAATCTCTTTGAAACAATCTACATATTGTTCTGACATTCTGGCATTCTGGTTGGCTTTACAATCTAGAGCTAAATTAAAAACGTTTTATCAAGCCATTCACTTGTTTCCAAAAGCTAATACGATTCAGTTACGTTGTGCGTAGCTTCTAAAACTTTATAGAAGAACATACAATTTATGACCAACCTAAGTTGTTCGTATGTGTAGGATTACGAAACATGTTTAATGGATACTTTCTATGCAAATCAATAAGTTCAAGGTTTTGTAAATAGAAACTTTACTACAAACCCAACAAATAGGCTACGTATACACTATATTGATCAAGTTCAATAGATAAACCACATGCAATCCAAAATCTTTTTTTCATTTCTTATATTTGACTAGCCTCTAAAAAAAAAAGGAAAAGAAAGAAAAATAAACTCAAAAGTTTCGCTAGAAGTGTTTGACAAAACTATACATATAAATATATTTCTTTCTTCAGTTTATTTTCTCTGCTTTTTTTTTCCCTCCCCATCCGACTTGGCTATTAATCACAGTCTTTTTACTTTCCACTAGATTTCCCAGGAATGTCTAGTTAATATTTCATCTCATCATTCAGACGATAGAAAATATCAAGCTACATCGATAATAATCAGAAAAGTGTAAAGAATGTCCGCTCAGTGGATTTATATAGAGTATGGGTCAACTTGTATGAGAACTGACGGTTCACTGGTTTTTGAGATTTACGGGCTTTCATTTGACATGTCTTTTGTTTTGCTTGAGCATCGCGTCCTACTACCATTTCGAGTCATTCTCATACATGAAAAAACAAAAAAAAAGTTATAAGAGTAGGGATGATGAATGTATAATTTAGGGGAGATTTACCCGAATTTTCATGGAGACCATTTATGAAAAAAAACTCTTAGCACACACACTCATTATTCAAAACACCGATATCGCCGTAATCGGAATCTCAGTCTATTGCTTGAGTGACGCGTTAGACCGATCGACCACCTATACTAAATAAACAAATATCCGTAACTATAGATGATACCATATTTGAAAGATTCAAGGCCTAAGAGTGATGGGCAATCTTATTGTGCCACATCTGAGGCCGTAAGAAATGAATACATATTCTTCACCTCAATATATATTTTTTAGTCTACATGTCACATAAACTAGAACTTGGGGTTGGTTGGTTGCACCGTTGCAAAAGGAAGGGGGAGAAGAAAAGGAACGTTATAAAGAAGAAGTGCCGTAGAATTGAGAGGTGAAAATGAGAAGGAATGGCTTCGGTGTTAGCAGCGAGGAAAAAGTAAAAATAAATGAAGCTTTTAAAAGAGTTTTTCTTGCGCTACTATCTATGGGCTACCCACACAAACAAAAGAAGTCGGAGCGTTGTTTTTTCTTTTGAAAAAAAAAACAAACTCTACCGCTAAAGAAGGTTTTTTTCTTTTCCATGAAAAGAAGAAGGAAACAACCATACTTTAAAACGCAAGGAAGAAGATGGCTGGTTTTTTTAAATGTCATTTTTCTATATTTTTTTTAATGAATACAATGTTTTATTTGAATATGAATAATTGTTTGTATCACTGGTGCGAGTAATTTACTTAAAATGGCATTTATTAATGATCTCTCATTCCTTGCAGAGATTTCAACGAAATTAAAATTTAATCAAAACTATTAGAAAATTTAATTTTTTCACTAGAAAATTTCACATTTTAATTTGTCTGAATTGGTTTAATAGTGTTATGTTATCTACTATGATGTATAATTACTATTTAACGACCCACATCAATGGTCAAATTATCTAAGATGTTTCTCTCGCCATAGGTGGGATTACCTGTGATGGGGAAATCAGGGTTTGAATCTCAGGTGTACCCTTCATTCATATTGTAGGCTAGCAAGCTTACTTTGCATTATTTCGCTATGGTATAGCTTATAAGGTGGATTCACAGAATAATCCGTCAAGGTAAGACTGCTACTTTTAGGGGTAAACGGAGTGTACGCAAATGCAGGCACATTTTATTGATTCTAACTTTATATTAAGTACCTCATAAACGTAATTAAGACATCCACGAAAATATTATGGTGGTGCGGGGGGAGGGAACTTAACTAAATATCAGTATTGTTTGCAGTTTTTGTTAAAATAATAATTTTTTCTTGACGAAATTAAATGTTATACTGCATCAGTAAATACTTTTAGTTTAGTTTTCTACTTAAAGTAATCACTACAGTATCTTGGATACACCTCCAAGAGTTGATTGTGTACTTCGTTTACCGGTGAGATATGAATCCGGCCCCACCAATCCTTTAACAATGCTATTTAGGGCCCTGCCATAATACTGATTCAACCCCAAGGACCAACCAAAAACTTTCCATCTTATTTTGCACAGACTTAGGATAGTGTTGTGCTTGATATTAGGTTAGTCTTATTTAGGTTTTGATAGTGTTGTGCCATAGGTAAAATTTGGTTTGGTTTGATAAAGTTATGAGAAGCTAGGATTGTGTTGTGTTGCTGTCTTTAGTTCACCTTGAGAAAACAATTATATCCATCCTTAGTGAAATGTCTTTAACAGCCAGGCCCAAGTTAGTACACCAAGATGGGGCCGAACTCCAACAACCTTCCCTTCCAACGGCTCTTAATGGGGTCGAGTTCGTATGCAGCCCTTTTTTTCTATGTAGAAATGATCAATTGATTATCTGCCTCTATCTTAACTTTGACTACCGCCTAGGTTACAAAGTTCTCTCAAATTCTAGGTGAGTATGTATTACGGCCACGATTCGAAACCTACATGATGAATGTGTGGGTGTCAATCGTGAGTTTTGTGTTCACTCATTTCCTTGCTCCCCATTCCTCCCCTCGCAGCCCCATTCATTTCTGTCAAAATGCGATATCACATTAAGATAAGGCCATATAGTCAGTCCTATGTATGGACGAAGGTGTATATAGAGACGTGATCTACTATCGAAACTATTAAGATCTCATGATAACAGATTCTTTTTTTTATATATACAACCTTCCCACTCTCTAGGTAATTATACTAGCAGCTTAGTTGACAATTCTGCACCTGGTGGAATAAAGTGTTATCTTCAGCCTAAACAGTCTTACTTTAGGGTGTTCAAGCGAGCTTTTTGAATTATTTTAAATATTTTGTTGCTGTTTTGTATTAACAATAATATTAATGGTTACCTTCTTTAATAAGTTCATTACTGTATAAAAATACTATCATAATTATTTAAGTTTAAATTACATATTATTAAAACCTTGATATACTACAGTAAATATGTTAATGTTGTTATTTTATAAATAAAAATTTTAAGGTAATTTCCTAACTAAGTGTATTTTATAAGTTTATTAATACAAAATTAGAAGTTGTTTCTTAGCAACAAACAAAATTTAAAAACCATTAAACACTTAAACACCCGTCTTACCTTTTTCTAAGGTTTTGAAAATGTATATTCTTATGAGTGATAAACGTAATTATTTTTGAAAATATGTAACTTAAATGAGTCTAGGGCATTACAACGATGAGGAAGTATAATACTATATTTATTTTATTATATAGGGTGACATACGAGCTATGAAGAATTGATTCAAAATTGGTCCCAACACCAATTTTGAATCAAATCGTTAGAACTATTTTAAAAACTCTAATATTTTTTCAAAACTAAATCAATTAACTACTATTAAATTATTTAAAGAAAAGAAAAACAAACGTATATAATTATTTATAATGTAACAGTCTTAAAAGATTCCCATTTTAAACCAAATCGCTAATACCTTTTTCAAAATATTAAATTTTCGAAAAGTTAAACAAATTTTTATCCAAAAAAATAAGTAAACAGTTTTATTTGTCAAGTCAAATACTCCCTAGATTCTCATTTTGAACAAAATCGTTATAGTCATTTCCAAAATATTTCTAAATCTAAAAATTCATTGGTAATTAAATTAACCTAAAAATTGTTACACAAAGAAACGAAAATAAGTGTTATTTGTAAGGTAAAAAAACACTATAGATATCCATTTTAAACAAAATTGTTTGAGCCATTTTCAAAAATGTTGGAACTTAAAAAAATCACTCATCAGTAGACTACCTTTAATTTAAGGGTTAGGATAAAAATAAAATAAAAAAACGCCCCGTAACTATTAAATATCGAGTTTGAACAAAATCCATCCGACCGTTTCAGATACGTGGCCAGGGATAGAAAAAACTGTAAAATTCACTTTTTTGGGTTAGGACACACACCAAATGTAAATATTTATGATAATTTTGGTGTCGAAAATTTAGTTTTGGTTTAAAACTTTTCAAAATTGAGTTTAGTAGTTGTTAACCTTTTATTTTATTATACATTTAGAATTTTTTTTTAACCATCAACTAATTGTTTTTATATCATTGCGCCTGAATTCTTAGCTTACTAACCTTGGTCATTGTAACTTAAGGTAGAAGTGTAGGGGATGCGATAAGAGATCAGTATTTGTGCAGTTTTTATAGAAAAACCTGGGTTTTGAGCAAAATAAATTTAATATTGCTCCAATAGAAATATAAAGATTAATTTTCTTCACGTGGTAATATCAGCAGTTGTTTAATATCTATCATTATCATATTAGCATTTGATGAAAAACTTTTTAAATGAATTAGAAAAAGCTGTTATTACATTTTAGGACACTCTTGACAAAAATTAAAAAAACTGTTACTATCATCATGTGAAGAAAATTTAAACTATATATTTCTACTGGAGAAATATTTTATTAATTTTGGAAAAAAAAAGTTTTGCTATAAAAACTGCAAAAACCCTGCTCTTTTCTCGCGTTCCCTGCACCCCTAACTTAAGTTATGAGGAAAACTCACAGACACTAAATATTATACTTGTGAGTTGCCTTTTTTTGTCACGCTTTGCTACCTCCACCAACAAAAAATTACCAAATAATAAATTATCGTTACGTCATAGGATCATTTCGAAGGAACCCTTAAATTACCGTTTAACAGGCTATAAAAATATGATACGGAATATAGGAAGAATAAATATAAAGAAATTGGTTTAAAAGTTTATTTTTCTACTGCTTATATTTATTAAGTTCAAATATTTTTTTTACAATGCTCTGTAAACAAATCATTAATGAGTACATTAATTATAGAGTTGTGAGTGATTTTCTCAGTGAAATATTTGGCAGCATTTTACTGAACTATGAGATGTAGTAGCTACTTTCAAATGTTAACAGTATAAATAAATAAAATCCATGTGGTATATATTTTGCTTCAGAGATATTTTTTTTTCTTAAAAAAGTGGTAGAAAAAAATAATTGTGAGATACAGGCAGAATTTTGCCAACTTTATCGTAATAACAAAAATATACCTAATTTATATCCAAGAAGCCAAAGAGTACTTTTTGATAACACATTTTTGAAAGTGGGTGTGGGATTTGGTTGGTGTCGCGTTCAGTAGGGCTTTGTGTTATATAGGCGTGTATCTTCATAACGACTATCGTCTAGACACTGCAGCATCGTTAATAAGCGTCGGTTTGACCCTCAACCATTGTGTTTCTCCATGCACAGACAGCTAGACCTCGTTCTCCGTTATAGTTTCCAGAATAAGATGCTTAAATCAGTTTCAATAATGGTAACGGATTATTCATAGGAAGAGTGGAATATGGTCTTTCAAGTTCCTCTTGGCGAATATACCAATGATGAAGGGAGGACATACTCAAATATAATAGTAAAGGTAATAGAATGAAAGGAGAAGATGACAAAATGAATCGCGTTTCAAATTAACTTTAGCATTCACCAAGGGGTGGCTCACAGTGGCGTGTCGTGGCTTGTTGCCAGGATCAAGATTTCATCTAAATGGTTTCTGTGAATTGTTATCATCGCTCAGTAACACACCCATTGGTCGGGTATCAACGAAAATACATTTTCCACGTTAAATGTGTAGATTAGAGCCTGTATGTGATTGGTCAAATGGGATCTCAATTGGTGGGGAATATAACTACCACAGCTAAAGTTTTAACACGCTTATGTACTACCCTACAAACACAACGCAAGAATACCTATAATGACTACGGCAATCTTACTAAGCACAAGTGCACTAATAGTTACGTTAACAGTAGGTCTCTCTCCTTCCAATCAAACACATGCTAAGTAGGCCTACACTTCGTTTATCTTAAGAGGTAGCTGTCTTACGTTGATGAATTACATCAATGACCTTATCTTATTAAGCTACGTCATAGTGGAATAATTCAAAGTAAGCTAGCTTCCTTACAGAACAAAAATGTGTACATCATTAATAGTTATGTCATGTTCTTATCGTTACTACAGTCTTAAGATTTTTCTTTGGATTTCAAGTTGAAAAATCTCTTATAATTTTTATTTGGATTTCAAGTTGAAACATCTCCTATAATTTTTCTTTGGATTTCAAGTTGAAACATCTCCTATAATTTCTCTTTGGATCCCAAGTTGAAACATCTATAATTTCTCTTTGGATCTCAAGTTGAAACATCTATAATTTCTCTTTGGATCTCAAGTTGAAACATCACCTATAGTTTCTACTTTACTTGGACTTGATGTAGATATTTTTCCTATGTGATCAAGTTATACAGAAAACAAATTAATACTATTTTCAACAGTACATTATATTAATAGAGAATAGCCGTTATTACCGTAGCCTTAGACGTCAGTCTAGCAATATAGTATATATATATATAAATAGCCCTTAGGTATTCAATTATTTGTTTAAAATTTTAAATTCAAATCAATAAGGATGAGATATTATTAAACGAAACAATTTTTAGTTACCGCCATCTTAAAACTTAAAATCAGATCGTATTTGTTCCAAGATCAAATAATTCCATTGAAATTGGGCGATGCACTTAGCGGTAATCTCTTGACAGACATACCAAAAGGTCGAGTTAAAATAAGACCTCACTCCACTTGCTCAATAACTTTTTACGTAATATATTTGGTGCGTTTGAGTGTCATAACTATACTATACAAGCGAGTGCTCTTTAACGGTTGCAAGAAAGGAATTCAGGGTCGGGATGGTTTTCTTTATCGTCATTAAAATTAAAAAAAATTACATTATGGAATACCTTAACTTCAGAAACCGCACGTTAGACAAGGTTGTAAGTGATGGAAGATAGGTCGGTTACCTTTTCATCGAGCTTGGTAATTGGCTTTGTGAAGCTTTACTTAAATATTTCCAGATATCGATTGCTTGAAAATTTATAGACGGAAATAGTTCAGTTAGTTTAGATTAAATTGAACTAAATACATACATTTTTTTTAATGAAAACTAGATAGACATTAATAAAAGCTCTGAAATAAAGTGGAATAAAGATATATATTGTAATTATAGCATCTTTTAAAAACAACTTAAGGAAAAACAAAGTCTTATCTAGCTGTAATTATTTGTAAGCGAGTGAAAGAAAAGTTGCCAATAGCTTGTTTTGTTTCCGCAAGAAAATGAAGATACGCAGAACCGATACGGACCGAGTTAGTTTCTTTCAGAAAGAGAGAGGGAGAAGTTATGATTCCCATTGAGTTTCGGCGAAAGTAGGTCGGCCAAATTGTCTAAGATAGGAATTTATTGTTGTTGGTAACTTGTGGCAAAAGTGTGTGTGTGTGTGTTTCTTTAGAGGAGGAGGAAGGGGTGTGAACTAGAGAAGAAGCGCGTGAAAATGTAACCACTCACTTCCATTCAGAAGGAAATAAAAGAAAAGATTTGTCGTTCATTATTTTGTGAAAAAACACGTTATGTTCTTTCAAATAAGTAGTCGACTCAAATGGAAGAAGCCACCTCGAAGATTAAGAGTGATAGAAATATGACAATAACTGTGCGTACAGTCATTTGACAAATATATTTTTAATTTTGTTATCGCCGCACATTACTACCTGTTTAGGTTATACGCATATACGATAGTTACTCTGATGGGGTAAGGATGAGGAAGGAAGCATTTTAGAGGTAGTCTACCCTCATTTGAGTGTAAGGAGAGTGGGAAACCATTTAGGGGAAAAACACCTTCAGTAGATCCAACAGAGATTTGAACCCAGATCCTCCCATCATCCGAAGGCTAGTATAACCAGAGAGTGACGCCTCATTCGGGTTTTAAATTTTAATTGGATCAAGGAATGTTACACACCTTGGTGTGCACGAGGTTAAAATTTTAAGATTATTTATTCTGGTTTGCTACTAAGGGGCAGGCCAGGGTTTCTATACCAGTCGGGTGCACTGATTATGTTTTTTTTCCCCCTGATTGGGATACCATACCACTCTCCTCTCATGTGAGTCGGGTATGTCTTCCTTAAATTCTAACTGACTGAACCCTATCTAACGTTAGATAGAATTCAGGAAGGCATAATTTAAGCAAAATATGTTATATATGGTACTAAGACGGGGTAAAAGAAGAACGTTAATTACTATGATTTGGGTCTCTATATATTTAAATATATCTTTTTATAATATATAATCATATTTTACATAAATACATGTATGTTTTTTAAAGTTTTATTTTTTAAATTATTGCTTTATAAAAGACACTGCGTCTTCTTGAAGAGAGAATGAATTTAACGCTAAGTTAGAACATTAATCACACAAATTATCTATTCACCTAGTTTGACTTTTAATTACCCGCTTTGGTGGTCAAATGGTCTAAGGCGTCACTCTGACAATATATTGTATTACTGATGAAGGGAAGATTGGGGTTCGAATCCCAGTCGGATGTAAAATAAATTTAGCACCACGTCTCACTACCCGTTTGGGTTATACGCTTAAGTACTAATTGCTCTAATGGGTTAGAAATAGGGAAGGCTAAATTTAGAGGAAGTTAACCCGCATTTACGTGTAAATACATTTAGGAAATCTCTCCTCGGTTCACCCGACTGAGATTCTAACCTCGATCTCCCCGTCACCGGCAGTCTAGATCAATTGGACACTAGCGCGTTAGCTAACTACGCCACTTGAGGTGGGTCCAGTTGGCTGTACTGAGGGTGGTTATATTTTGTCTACTATCCAAAGTGCGGATACACGACCAACCTTCCTCATCCTTAACGGATTATGGTGGTTAATAAATACGCGTACAGCCCGTTTGGGTGGTAAGAGGCGATACTAAAAAAAAAAAGTGGGAGTGTAAGGAACTCTAGAAAAGGGTAGTGTTTTCGCAGGTTTTATACCAAAACTTTTTTTGTTCAAAATAGATAAAATATTTCTCCATTAGAAAGATAGAGTTTAATTTTCAATAATATTTGAATATTTGCCAAAGGTTTCCCGGAATTTAATGGTATATTTTTTTTATTCGTTTAAAAAGTTTCTCTTCAAGTACTAATATGTTAATGACAGATATTCAATAACTGTTGATATCACCATGGGAAGAAAATTAAACTGTATGTTTCTACTAAAGTAATTATGATATCTTTTGCCAAAATAATGTTGCTGTAAATACTACAATAATAATAATAATATTTAGCACCGCGTCTTACTACCCGTTCGGGTTATACGCTTTTAAGTACTAATCACTCTAATGTATTAGAGGAATGTGAACCCGCATTTGCGTGAAGGGAGAGTGGAAAACCATTTAGGAAAAACCACCCCCAGTTCACCCGACCAAGATTCGAACCTCGAACTTCCCGTCCTCAGCAGTCGAGCAGCTCAACACGACTAGCGCGTTAGCCAACTATGCCACTGAGGCGGGTTAAAACCTACAAAACACTGACATTATATCGCGCCCCCTAGACTCCTACCTTAACTAACACATATTTTTATCAAGTAATATCAATTGATATGATAGGAACACTAGTTATGCATTCAATTTAATGGGTTAAAGTTGAATAAAATATCGTTTGCATAGGTGTGAGCATTCATAAACCCAATAGAAGTAAAATCTTTATATTTTATACTGAATTAATAGGCTGTGCTTTCAGCCTCAAAATAACACTTAACATATTATGAAGTGACGAATGCATTTCTTTAGCATATACACGCTTTTAATTGGGAAGAATTTAGTTGTAATGCTTATCCCAGTGGGAGTTGATTATATTTATCGTGTAATATCGTGTATTATTATTATTATCATCATCATCATCATCTGTATCATCATCATCACCGTGCCTTAGTACCCGTTCGGTTTATACGCACTTACGCTCATGTGTAATGGTAGTATGACAACATTAATGTTTAAGAAGATGGAAATATCTTATGTTGCGGAGACATCCCTCACTGACACCGGATTCCAATTAGTTTTAAAATGACACCTGAACACGGGAGTCAAATCCAAGCGTTTTAATCCCCCCCCCCCCCC
>CABEEJ010001246.1:35104-59849 GCA_901482245.1 Timema douglasi | reverse complement strand
ATCTGTTAACGAAATGTTGGATAAATGGGTGTTACTCACGGAACTAGCCTGGGAGATGGTTTATATTTTCTAATGTTCAATTAGTTTTTATTGCGATAGTACTTCCAGAAAATGCCACATCAGAAATATTGCCACTCTTTGTCAAATTTAATGTTCGTTATTTTATGTGTGAGAGGTTCGCTTGGTAATTTTTTTTTCCGTCTCTTTATTTTCTATGGCTCGCAGTATAGGGTCATCATAGAGGTAATAAATAGTGTCATGTTCAATAAAGGTCCAAATTAGGTCAATCAATCCAAGCCCCTCAGCATAAATAGAGACAGAATTTCAAGTTACTTATATGATGTTCTGAATAGCTTATTTTATATATATAGCATATTTTTTATAACAAATTACGTTAATAATTTTAAAAAAAGAGCTAAAAAGTCAATAGTATGTCATTTTTTTAAAACATTTACCGGGCTAAAATATTATATTTTTAATTTAAAAAAATATCTTTATAAAACAATTAAACATTCAATCGGCTGAAGTAATGTTACAATAATACTATTTAAATCACATTAGCATTGAATAATATGAATAAATAATTGTTTATCCCCATTATTTTATTTATTTTAGCACCGCATTTTAATACAGGTTTTAGCTATTCTCATATAAGGCGTACTATTTATATTGATGTGCTAAGGATTATGAAGGCTATTTTAGATGAATTTGCGTGGAGGGTGTTTGGAAAAAACATTTAGTAAAAACCAACCTCAGGCCACCTGACCACGATTTGAACCCAGATCTCCCCTTCAACAGAAGTATAATCTACTGCAAGAGTGACGCCTTAGACCATGTGGTACCGAAGCGGGTGTAATTAAAATTATAGCAACCAACACACACACACTGAGGTTTAGTAATTGGTATGTTTTACATTTCACTTCTATCAAGTGTGCTCATTTGAATGAAAATTTGTTTTATATACACAATACACGAACACAAAAAGAATTATTTTATGTACAACTGTACCCTTAGTTTACTCTGTAAAGTAATAAACCTCCCTTGCGTTATCCTTGCATTATTTCACTACGGTAACTATGGTTAAATAAATTACGTTATGCTTAAACTGAGGTGTATTATAGCGGTTGTGTGTTTAAATTCAACGCAAATCAACGCGAAAATATGTTTTATAAATTGAGTGATTTCAATATGCTAAGCTATCTAGTAACAGATTTGAAGAGTAATAATTATGCGATGAGGTTTTCCAAACTGTATGAGATAGGGGACAAAACACAACGCACTTTGTTCAAGCGCGCGCACACGCACACACGCACGCACGCACACACACACACACACACACACACACACACACACATATACACATACACAACACCTTAACCAACTTTTGTAACTTATACTTACAAAACTTTCATTTTGCTCACATATAATTTATTGTTAATGTCTAGTTTTAATATTAACCTTTTGAATGTTTAAACATTACTTTTTAGTTTGTAATTGAAACGCTATTTTATCACTTAAATTGATTTTTATCCCATAAACAAGTATGTAGTTTTGTTTATCATGCAAAACATCAACCATATATGCATTTTAAACATAATCGTTGGATTCCTTTTCATAAAATTGTTTGAATTTTTGGAAATAGTCATCAGTAAAATACCTTATATTTGTGGGCTAGAATCATTATCACGATATTTTATCAAGTTATGATCATTTAACATCTAAATATGATATGGTTTGAACAGAATTCATACATTCGTTTCAGCTGTAAACTAAGTACTAACTCTGAAGGAACCGAATGGCTACGTTTGAGAAACAGTGTTGTTATTCACCTGTGTTTATGTGGTCAATCTTCCCTTAAATATAAGACAAGTTTTGCAACGATGGTTCGTCGATGTTGTCAGTAGCTCCTTCCTACCACAGAACAAACATAACTGAAAGCGAGGAGATCTTGCAACAGTTAACCAAGAGAGAAAGAGAGAGAAGATAAAGCTTTTCTCCATGCAGTTCCCTCAAATATGATATTGGGTGTAGTTCCAGGTACTGACAAACATGCAGAGAAATGTACAGACGGACAGACATGAAGACAGAGACGATTCTAACACCCTTTAACATCCAAATTTTTGAGCTTAGATCGTGACGTTTGATGTGATTCTATCATTATCTTTTGATAAAGAAGTCCACGATAGCAATACTACCTCTATATACGTAAATATATGATTATCTGGTGTAACGCGTCACTCTCGTGTTATACCGGTTTTTTATTGACGGGTAAATCGGGGCTAGAATCCCAGTTGGTGTGTAATTAGGGTGTTTTTTCCTAAATATTTTTCCACGTGCTCTTCACGCAAATGTGGGTACATTACCTCTAAGACTCTACCTAAGTTATTAGTATTCCATTAGCGTGGTAAATATATGCATCTAACCTCAAACCAATACTAAGATGTGGTGTCAAACAACATATTTCTCTATATGAGAAATTAAAAAAGAAAGTCACAGCGTACATTTAATTTTGAGTTACATTATTGAATATAACACTTCATAGATCATGATGACACAAGCAAGGTTATTTAAATCTCGCCATTTCTTTACTCTGAATATTTGGCGTCTACCGCTCTCTAGAATACTCCAACAAAAACCCCGTGCAGCCTTTACAGGTTTCCCTGGCGACAAAACATGAAACGTATAAGTGTGAGGGGGTAGAAATGTCGCTGTCAAAAATCTTTGCTTCAAAAGAGTTCTTCTCATCTACCATACTTTTACCAATATCACCCTCTTCTCTTCTTCTGACCTCTTTTATCCTTGTAAAATATAGTCTGCAGCTTTCTCACCTTTTACTGAAATCAAAAAGATTTCTCTTTCAACTCCCCTTTTTTTATTCCTTTCAAGCCCCCATTCCCTCTATTTACGCTTCTCTCGAACATTACTGTTTTTCACTCTACCCTTGTCTTTGTATGGAATGGCGGTGTTTCCCTGTAGCCACCAAGCTTCTAGTGACAATGCCAGATTTTGCCTTGGTTGAAAGAAGACAATTACTTCAGGGATGGATGTAGCCTTGGTGGAATGGGCATACCATTACTGCAGGGCTAGGTGTGGCCTTGGTGGAATAAACAAACAATTATTCCAGGGATGGATGTAGCCTTGGTGGAATGGGCATACCATTACTGCAGGGCTAGGTGTGGCCTTGGTGGAATAAACAAACAATTACTGCAGGGATAGATGTAGCCTTGGTGGAATGGGCATACCATTACTGCAGGGCTAGGTGTGGCCTTGGTGGAATAAACAAACAATTACTGCAGGGATAGATGTAGCCTTGGTGGAATGGGCATACCATTACTGCAGGGTCAGATGTGGTCTTGGTGGAATAAACAGACATCTACTGCATGGCCAGATGTAGCCTTGGTGGAATATACAAATAGTTACTTTAAAGCTAGATGTGACCTTTGTTGAATAGACAGACAATCACTGCAGATACAGATGTAGCCTTGATGTAATAGACGATTACTGTAGGCACAGATGTGTCCTTGATGGAATAGCCAGGTAATTACTGCAGACACAGATGTGGTTTTAGTGGAATAAAGAGACACATACTGTATGACTATATATAGCCTTAGTGTAATAAGAAGACAATGACGGCAGAGCTAGATGTACTCTTGTTAGAGTAAATATACCTACTGTATTGCAGGTTGAAACCTTACTGGAATTAATGGTATGGCTTTTAACCTTTATATATGTCATTAAATTTATGAGTAAGGTAATCATATTTTAATCTTTATTTTTTGCATGATATTGCTTTTAAATTAAATGTATTTATATGTTTATAATAGTTGTATTATTAGGACATTTTGTTCTGAAGAGTGTTTGTATTGGTGAATTACTCAAATAGATTGAGCTCACAAAATACATGCTCACACCAATTTGATTTTTTCCGAAGGTGTGTTTTGTATTAAAGGAGGACCAAGTGTTTTTATAGAAAGAGACAAAGGTCAAACTTTCAAGCTAGATATAATATTCTATAAGTACTGGATTAATAAACAGAAGCTTTTAATATATTGTAGGACATTAGTAGTAAAAATACAAATATATTTTTATAGGGCAAATATGATAATATTTATTGTATTTCATATTATTAGTAATATTTTACTGGTACTGATATTGGTACTACTTATTGAAAGTGATAGCTATGAAATACTTGAAAACGTATGAATATGCGAAGACAGTTTTAGTAACTTTTTACCTGTCACATACTTTACTTCATACCAGAACGTTACCATACGTGTTACAGCAAAAATTGCAATGTATATGTTCTTCAAAGTATACAAAATTATTCTCGTTTAAAATGAGACCTTGACCCGTTTTTCTTTTATGAACCTTGACTATTGTACTGCAAGATTTATATCAAATCATTAATTACTGGACTTTTGTGACGTTAGATTTTGTGTTGTAGGGTTGATTTTTGACTTAAGGGGGTCACCTACCTGTGCAATGAGTTGCATTACACCCATTCTGAAATATCGCGTGATTTAATAAGCGGTTTGTTATTTAAAGTTACGATCCACTTCAAAATGGAGGAAAAAAAGTATAAATATGTCTCTATAGCATAAATAAATCTGTAATTTAGATTGTATTACTGTAAAAATAGGTCTGTAAAGCTATATCTAACACATTTTAAATGTTTTACATACAATTAAACAGTTTGTAGATCAAAGTAAATTAGTTAGTAAGAATAATAGATATTGCCTCCATTGAACAAAAATAACTCTTTAAGAGTCACAATGAAAATAATAAGATAATTTAGTATTATTTGAAAGTTTTTTTCAACTTCATATTTGCCATTTTCATCATTTAAAAGTAAAACTGGCCTATGTTAGTTCCCGAAAAAATATATGTAAAAGGTAGAAGTAATATTTTATGATTACTTGTGAGTTTGGTTTCTGTTTAAAAAGTCCAATATTTGAAATTAGCTAAACATTTTATTGAATCACACATGCAGGTATCTTAAAAAATAGTAAAAATATAGTAATAATTTGAATGTATTCAGGCTAATATTATTAACTTAAAGAATGATTACAAATTTGATTACCTACTTGCCCTTAAGAGCTCTAAATTTCACTACCGCACTTACCAAAGCCCGCCAACTATCCCTGTCTTGAACTAGTCAGTTCTATCCAGTCCACCTCATAACACACTATCTATTTCAGGTACGTTCTAATGTTATCCTGCCCATCTGCTTCTAGGTCTTCCCATTGGGTTTGTCAGTCAACCTCCTTGAACGCGGTTCTAGATTCTTCCATTCACGCTGAATGTCCTTCGCACCGTAACCTGCGAGATTTGATATCCCTAACAATGTCTCGTGATGAATACAAGGTATGTAACTCACAATTTCAAACATTTGATTGACAATAATTTTTTATAAGGGAATTAGATCAAATAGAGCTATACCCTGATTTTGATTGGAAGAACAGTAGAGAAAATTCAAACCTATTTCTTTGCGGCCAACACTGATAACATATTACATTTTATTTGTGTTATTTTATAGGTATTGAAAATATCTATAAAAAGTGACATTCGCAGATAACATGGCTTGATGTATGAATATATTAACATTGTTTTAGTAACTTTAGTAACTAACTTCTACTGTTCTTCCTACAAAAATCATACTAGTTTTGTACATTATTATAATCAACGATTTTTTTAATTCCTCTCAAATATCGCTGTATTTAAAAATATATTCCTTAATATAATATTAGATATAATGAAGTGTAAGGATGCATCCTCATGTCTCAAATTGCTTACACAGTATAGTCTTCATTATTGTATAGGGTGTTATATTCAAAAACTTGTCAAATCAACTAAAATATCTCCCCCTTCCCTTCAGCCTCCCAAAAAGAATTACCATATCTATTTTCTTCCTCTGGTTGTGGACATATTCCTGTCTCTCTCTCTACCTTTTCGTGCCTCTGTCTCTTCATTGAGATATTTAAATTATCTTGATTAATTTTCTTTCCTGTATTTATTAAAGAAGGAATGAAGAAATATGTATGTCAAGTGCTTATTTATTATTCATCCTCATGGTTTTAAGATGTTTATCTGCGAAACTTCCAGAACAGTTCGGGGAAGTAAACACATTTTTGGTTGACGTACGCGGAAAATAAGATAAAAAAAAGGATAACCTCTTTTCAACAAATCCTAGAAGAGGAAATTTATGTTGATTTAATCAAATCACCGGAATAATTTTTTTTTTTTTAAAGTTTAACATAGTCAATATTGCAGAGGATGATTTTTGTTTTCTTGATATTGTTATTAGTATTATGTACTCAGAAATTTAACAATAATAAGTAAACTAAAATATTAAATTGTATTAAAAAATAATAAACCAAGATAAATATAATGACGTCTTAGACAATTTATTAAATCAAGAAAACAATTATAAATTTCGAATGGCATACAATATTTTACTGGATATATTGATTTAACAAATAATAATAATACTAAATATAGTAAGATTTTGGTGAGAAGACACCTTAAAAAAATCAAAAAACATGTTTATTGTGGTCCATATTGATAACATTCTACTTGGTAATTAGTTGCGTATCACATGAATTTGCATTTACTTATATGTATGATAATTATTTTAGAAATTTTAGAACTGTCGAAAACGTTCCTTCCATAGAATTTGGATTGTATCTATATTATAAAATAAAGTTTGTCTGTCTGTCTGTCTGTCTGTCACAAGAATTGCGCGATACCTACCATAAGAGGCAGCCTGGAATTTTAAAAATGACTAATTTTATAAATGTCCTATTTTATCAACGGGCGTGAACAAAGACTAATTTTTTTTTTCGGGAATGTCTTACAATATATTTCTTATGATGAATGGAGGACGTTCTATTTACACATTTTCAGCGTCGATCTATTTCCTCCTATTTGCCTACAAACCGTAATAGTCTATTCTTTGAATTATTGGAAAAGGCTAAAGAAAAGAGATGTATCGAATAAAATTCTTTTCACAAAATTGTATTCGAAAATAGGTCCATGTATTTTTTTCATAATGTTTACAGCTTTTATTAGAATGTGCGCGCGTGTATATATATATTTTTTTTTGTTCAATATGTGGGTTGGGTGGACGATAAATTTGTCAAACGTCGTGGCAAGTTGTTTCGGTTCGGCCGAGTGGTAAGGGTGGGTTTGAGGGGGGAGACAGAGGGAAGGGATGGGATATATTCTAGGCAAGTGTCTACATTCGAGGCCTAGGTCCATTCTACAGTGACAAATTGGGAAGGGGTTATGTACTAGATAGTCAGTAGCATAAAATATCAACCAAAGTTTGTGCTGTAGACAAACGCTAAATCAAGTTTCATCAACAAGATATACTTTATGTTTTTCACATGGTAATCATTTTGAAAATTCGTTAATGCCAGTGTTAATCCGGTACATGACATTAATATAATATAATAATTTGGTGGTTACTCAATGCTGTTTGTAATAAATTGTATACATAATTTAATGATCGTTTATATATCCTTTATTAATTAAATATTCTGAATAATTTAACCTAATTATTTTTTTTAGCCACTATGAACGGATAAAGTAATAATAAATAGGTCAAATTTTCAATCTATGTAAAGTTTAAAGATGAAAATAAAATTAGGAACAAGTCACTTTTGCTAAGTGTAAAAAATATTTGCTTGAATCAATTTTAAAATTATTATTATTTTTATATTGTCACAGTGAGAGGAACAATTAAATTAATATACGCTCTTATGGATTGTATTTCTAAACTTTATTAGCTTTTGCTAAAGATTTTAACTATTCAATTATAATTTATTTTTTATTTCGTTGAATGTCTGTATTATGATTGGGACTTTTCCAGAAGTTATAAAATATATAACATACACATAGTGCATCCTATCAGGTGTATATGGAACAGTAAAAACACAGATCCAATCACAATACAAACTATTTTGGGGCCGTATTTATTTATATGACTGATCTATCATTTTCTAATAAAAATTGTGTTTATTTAAACGTTTTTTTAAAAAATATTTGTAATTAGTAGATCCAAACAGAAACAAATGATTCACATAGCTAATTTTGTTGAACCTGAATTATTTTGGGTTGAGGGGGCCGAACCCGAGAGCTCTGAAATTAATTTTAGACGTTCATCTGTTTTAAATAATTAATTATTATTATTATTATTGATATTTAAATGTTTGGCTTACCCGAAATGTGTTTGAACTATATCATCATAACCCGAGCAGCTCAATATACACCTTTATTGCTCAACACACACGTGTGTTAATTGCCCATGGATTGTTATCATCTTGTATTCGGGCACCAGTTAATTTTGTTTCCTACCGATGTTTTGATGGGTTTATTTATTATTACATATGAAATGAAGATTATATTAATAATTAATTTAGTTGATTTAATGATATACTAAATTTTGGTTAACATATTATGGATCACTATTTCCTATGTGTATATATATATATTAATCTATATATATATATATATATTTTATATTAATGTAATCTTCGCTTCATATGTAATAATATAATTTCATACGTAATATATATATAGTACTGTGTCTTAATACCCGTTCGGGTTATACACTTATGTACTAATTACGCTAATGGTTTTAGGGATTAGGAAGGTTATAATTAGAGGAAGTGTACCCACATTAGTGTGGAGGTAGAGAGGAAACCCATTTTGAAAAAAACGCCCCCAATACACCCGACCAGGATTCGAACCTCAAACTCCCCATCATCGGCAGTCTAGTCTACTGTGAGAGTAGCGCGTTAGACCATGCGGCCACCGAAGCGGGCCTCCTTGATATGTTATGATAAAAACCTAGTTGGTGTGACGTAACACATGCATCTCTTGTGACAGCTAAAACGCAAGCAGGAATTACTAATTCATCTGCGTATTGTTTGACCTTGGAAAATCGCGTCTGATTGATGGTTTCACCTCCATACTGATTGACTCGAGACAGTGTGTGTGTATTTTGCCTCGGGTCGTGGAGTTGTTTCCTTCCTGCTTTGCCCTCAAACAATAAGATGGTAGCTTGGGAACGATTTACCCTCTAAAAGTAATTTGTGGCAAGTCACCATTTTTCCTTGAGGTGGGAGTCTAGGGGACGCGATAAAAGACCAATGTGCTTGCAGTTTTATAAGAAAACTTTTTTTTTGGCCAAAATAGATAAATTGTACTCCAATATAAACATAAAATTTAATTTTCTTTACATGGTGACCTTAACATTGGCTGAATATCTTTCAAGGGTGTCCTGGAATTTCATTAAAAACTTTTTCTTTTCATTTAAAAACTGTGTTAGGTAATGCCACTATGATCACGACAGATATACTACAACTGTTGAGGTCATCATGTGAATAAAATAAATTCTATATTAAATTGAAGCAATATTTGATTTATTTCGACCAAAAAAAGTTTTCTATGAAAACTGCAAAAAAAAAACCACTGATATTTTCCCGACGTGCCTGCATTCCCACCTTAAATTAAAGAAAGATGTGGTATTAATAAGATGTTTAAAAATAAAACCTCTTGAAGTATTACTGAAATGCTTATTAGTGGCGTGTCGTGGCTTATTCCAAGGTTAAACAAAAATAGGCTAAAATGTACATAAGAATATATTTCAACACTAACTAGACCCTTATTGGCCAGGGGAAAAAAAGTTGCATGTAAAGTGTATATTGTATATGTGTATTTATTATTGATCTATTGAGGACTAATTAGGGCAGATGCTATCACAGGTACAGTTTCAACAAGATCTGCTTGCTCTGGCAACTTTTTACAACACGCCGCTGGTGAATACCATAGTCACCGGGAGGTTGTAGTTTGTTCCCTTGTCGTATACAACTCACTGGGGTGTTTGGTTCTATTTACAAAAGTATCTCTCCATCTTACCTATTTTTATTTTACCTGTTTCCTTAGAACTATATTCGTTAATTTTGAAGTAGTAAAATATTTGTACGTTCCTTTGAAGACAAAGCTCTGTGTTTAAGATCATAAAGCAGGAGGATAATATTATGAAACTTATGTTATACTAAAGCTCACAAGTTTTCAGAGTATTTACCTTACACGAAGGGAATCTCATAAAATTCTTCTAAGAATAACATCGCACGCACATAAGCTGCCGGTATATTCTAGTTTGTACTCAAAAGGAAACTCATCTTTGTGATGAAAGTAAGGCTTAATTTGAATTAATTATATTCTCCTGTATCCGTGAAAGGTGTGCTAGGGGTGTTGACTGCACATCTAATGGTAGTTTCTTTGAATGGAAGCAACGCATTTGGACCACAATGTACCTGTGTACAGTACATATTGTATAATACTAAGGCTGGATGTGTACTATTAGATGAGCTGTCTTAGAGTTGTTTGCCTATATGCGTACACCTGTGATTAGAAAGTATCCACTAACTATTTATCAATATTATTAAATATTTTACAATATATTTGATTTTCCACATAAATAATAACATTTTAACATTAATTAGTACCCATTTCAATGCTATATAAAATTATTGAAACTATGCGATAGCAAAATAAAGACACTTTGTGAAACAATATAGTTTATTTCGAATTGAAACAAAGAGACATAAATCACAATACATTCTCAGTATTTTCCACGCTATTTTTTATATTCCTTCTCGCACACAATCCCTCGCTTTTACCCCGCTCCCCCTACACCCCTTTTATCCCCTGACTTGACAAATCGCCTGTAAAGCAGCCGCCCTTGCTTTCAAACAATTCCTTCTTTCAAACCTCCCTCCCTCCCGTTTCCGAGTAGGGCCCCAACACCAGGACACAACACTTCGAACTCTCTCTCTCTCTTTATCTGTGTGTGTGTGTGTTGGGGCTACAAAAGTTACGAGACAATCATTCCTATTGATGCCAGTTGCTTCAACTGTTTTCACCAAGCTGGTCACCCCAAAAGGACCTCTTTCTTACTACAATTTGGTTGAAATTTCTAGTCTCTGTTTCAAATTATATTATACTCCCACGTCCCACGTAATGAAATAATCCCTAAATCTCAATGACTGAGCCTACGGCCACGCTTGCGACCTGGTCGCCGCGTTTTATGACCAGTTTATGGCACCAAGGCGTGAAGACGTGTCATTAGCCATAGTAGTATGTAGTTATATGAAGAAGAAACGTAAATATATATAATACGGTGTCCACCCCATTAATATGCAGATACTTACTTATGGACAGACTTGTAAAAAACCTGAGAACACACCCCTATTTAATTATAATGTTTTCGGTGTCACGTATAGAATGAAATTTATAGCTATGTTCACAGTATTTAAAAAAAAAAATTTACAAAGTGGAATTAATTACTATGATTGTAAACAACCTTTGCACTCCAAGCCCTTGCCAAGCATTTCAATCTATTGCTAGTTTGTATAATGTATATGGTCTGATTTTATTATTTTATGTATGCTAATTAAGAAATTCTTACCTTGTTCATTTATTTACTCATTATTTAATTCATCCCAACCCTCCAATGTTGCAACTGCAACCTCTATCCAGACCTCAGATTTAACATCCCTGTTTGCGTAGTCTCGATGTTCCGGATTCCACAGTGGTGATCATTTATAAATAGCTCGGTATCAAACATTGCTAAGTACCGTACCCTACCGAGTGTCAAACTCCAGACGGCCGGGAAACACTGGGCGGTTTGCAAGAAAGTTAGTGAAAATGCTTAGTGGAGGAGTGATATGTGGTCCCAAGCACCTTATCGGTCGACATTTTAACCTGGGATGATGCAAGCAAACCCACACAAGTGTCCAGTGTTCTCGCGACAAGAACGCAAGTGTGGCCACCTCCATAAGAAATAAAGGTGAGCGTATTTGTCGTTGCGACCTGAAAACGCTCACGAAAGCGTTTTTAAAATCTGTCGCTGTCGCTGGTCGCCAGGTGTGGCCACCCTCATAAGGATCAATGTAATACACTACTGCGACCAGGTCGCAAGCGTGACCGTCGCCATCTTTGTCCCGGGTGGGCTTACCTCACCCTTCTTCTTTTAACCCCTTCCTTCTAAACATACATCCAATGAGCTTTACAAGTTGCCAACCATTTACCTTAGAGGCCACTCGGTTGTGTTTAAATATATTTATACTGAGACTAACCTCATTATAGGAAGGATAGATTCTTTGAAGTTAATTCATCACACACACACACACACACACTCACTATATCTCCAATTTTCTCTCAATACGCTAGGGTGTGCGTGGATGGTCAAATTGATGGTGAGGGAAGGGTTTAATGTTTCAGTCCCGGAGAGTGGATTTGAACCGAGGAACATATAGACATACACCATTGAACTTAAGGTGGGAGTGTAGGGAGATAGCTTTAAGGGTATTATTTTTGCTTGTTCTTTAATCCGAATTTCTTTTTGCCAAAGTAGATAAAATTTTTCTCCAGTAGAAACAGATATCAACAGTTCTTGAATATCTGCCGAGGGTGTCCTGGAATTGAATGATTACCTTTTCCCTTAATTTCAAAAGTTTCTCATCTAATGCCATTATGCTCATGGCAGATATTAGAGAACTGTTGATAACACCATAGGCAAGTTTTGGCGATTGACTTGGTTACGTCTTGGTATCGAGTGTTCTCGACCAATTGGTTCTGACCAAGGTAGAGTGCAAAAATGATTTTGAGATGTTTTTCTTAAACAAAAATGGCGTTTGGGGTGAAGTATATCAAACAGCTGGTAGGTGAATGTATGTAATCTTACTACATGTACTGCAAATCGACGGAAAATGACCTTTTTAATTTTATTCATAGTTAGATTGGTGCGATTGGTACGTAGATAATATAGTACTCTCTTTTATCCACAGTTAAACGGTTTTTAAGTACTTACTGTAACGGATTACTAGCTAGTAACTGTTGTCCATTTTAATTTTTTTTTAAACTTAAAATCCATTGACTACGAAGTTATACTCGTTTAAATCTAACATAAAAGTGATGCTGTTTTGAAATTGGCGCATATATTCTCGACTCTTTGTTCGTAACCATACTGTTTAGTCTGGTCAAGAAAGGCGTTACCAAACAGAGCTCTGGTATCATCTCGGTCATAAACATTTCGTTAACATCGATACCAGGGTCAACCGTGAAAACTCTCCTTATGTGAAGGAAATTAAATTCTATGTTATTACTGGGGCCATATTTGATTTATTATGGCCAAAAAAGTTGGTCTATAAAAACTACAAAAACACTGTTCTTAACTCGCGTTCGCTACACTCCCGCCTTAGCACGGGATTTTCATATAATATGCACATGGGTTTGACTCTCTCAAACGCCTTTAAGACTATTTGCCAAGATTAGAAGAATTGACTAAGAGACGAGGATTTTTAAGAAATATTTGAAAATAGCCAATTGTCACTACTCCCCCTACTGTGATCTTACTTGTAAGGATGGCTTCTGTAACTTATGTTATAAACTACAATTGTTCACACCGGGAAAAAGTACACTCTAACGAATTCAAACTGTTATTTAAGGGTTCTGCCTGTCTGTAGGGAAATATTCTCACACCATTCTATTTCTTATGGGCGTGTCAGTTTTGAAACATCAAAATCAATAAAACAATACTCAATACTCCTAAAGTTTACTTTTTTGAATATATTAAAAATGTGTTCATTTATTTTGAGATGAGCTATATTCATGTTTCTTTTTTAATATTTCTTTAATATCTTTTAATAAAAAAATAAAAACTTAAAACATAAAATGCATGGTTTCTATTCCTATAAATATACATGTTTATAGTTTTACAGTTCCGTTTTGGCTTGAACAATATTTATAAGTAATAAACTACTTAAATAACACGGAATTTTCGAACGTCAGCAACGCGTCTCAGCACTTTGAGAATAAAATTCTACATATTCAGCTAGACATAAAAAAATGACTGACCTTGCTGTAATTTTCTGTAGTAGAGTCTAATAACGATAAAAAAAAAGTTTTTGGAAAGATTTTGATGGTCGATAAGGATGAAGATTGTGTGTTCTATGTTCCCTACAAGGTTCTAAGGCCAACTATTTACCTCCGCTCTTTTGACTTCTTTAAGTTTTTTTTGTAGTTTATTTCCTCTCCTCTCCCCCTTTTCTATCTCCCGAGCCAAATAGCCTCTCTAGTGTCCCATTGTTTTCCCCTGGTATCGTATAATACTGGATCTCAGTGGTTCTCTGCTGAACCAGTCAGTTCCTTCAAACTATTAGTCTTGTTGGAGGAAATCACTCTCAATCACCGCTTTCCCCTTCTCTCTCTCTCTTTCCACTTGTCTCTATTGTCCTGATCCTTTGGTTTCTTTTTGTCGACTGCATCTACTGTTGCCAACTTCTGATTCTCATCGCAGAGTATTCTACTATTGTGTCCCCGTCATGTCCCTGAAAACCGGGAGCGGCAAATCTTCGCCATGTTCTGATACGGCTGGAAATTACATTTCGTAAAGTTTCCAACCTCAAGTTTAAAAACTCGCGGTTCGTGTTGGAATACTCAATTTGATTCGCGGAGCAAAATTTAAGATTTCTGGGGGAATGAAAGAAACTTCCGCTATTTTTATTTTTTTTATCGCGTCCGGGTTATATGCATACATATTAATTACGCAAATTTAATGAGAAATATATAGTTTAGAATAAAAGTTAACTGTATTTACGCGGAGAAAGAGTACACAGGGTTACCAAACCCTTACTTCACCTCTGACAAGACATCTTGTGAATTTGGGGAGTGCCAGGCCTCCACCGTGGTTCGGATTTCACGTTAAACTGTAGGTCCTTCATTTCATCTCACAATCACCCTACCATTACACATTAGTAAAAAAAAAGTTTTTGGAAAGATTTTGATGGTCGATAAGGATGAAGATTGTGTGTTCTATGTTCCCTACAAGGTTCTAAGGCCAACTATTTACCTCCGCTCTTTTGACTTCTTTAAGTTTTTTTTGTAGTTTATTTCCTCTCCTCTCCCCCTTTTCTATCTCCCGAGCCAAATAGCCTCTCTAGTGTCCCATTGTTTTCCCCTGGTATCGTATAATACTGGATCTCAGTGGTTCTCTGCTGAACCAGTCAGTTCCTTCAAACTATTAGTCTTGTTGGAGGAAATCACTCTCAATCACCGCTTTCCCCTTCTCTCTCTCTCTTTCCACTTGTCTCTATTGTCCTGATCCTTTGGTTTCTTTTTGTCGACTGCATCTACTGTTGCCAACTTCTGATTCTCATCGCAGAGTATTCTACTATTGTGTCCCCGTCATGTCCCTGAAAACCGGGAGCGGCAAATCTTCGCCATGTTCTGATACGGCTGGAAATTACATTTCGTAAAGTTTCCAACCTCAAGTTTAAAAACTCGCGGTTCGTGTTGGAATACTCAATTTGATTCGCGGAGCAAAATTTAAGATTTCTGGGGGAATGAAAGAAACTTCCGCTATTTTTATTTTTTTTATCGCGTCCGGGTTATATGCATACATATTAATTACGCAAATTTAATGAGAAATATATAGTTTAGAATAAAAGTTAACTGTATTTACGCGGAGAAAGAGTACACAGGGTTACCAAACCCTTACTTCACCTCTGACAAGACATCTTGTGAATTTGGGGAGTGCCAGGCCTCCACCGTGGTTCGGATTTCACGTTAAACTGTAGGTCCTTCATTTCATCTCACAATCACCCTACCATTACACATTAGCGTAATTCGTAGGGGTTCAACATACTTTTAGTCATGACCAAGGGGAACCATCTAACAATAATTTAAGAACTACTGCTTTTAAGCTTAGACCACTCGACCACTGAGATGGGTATTTCCCTATTTCTTGTAAAGGTTGTGGAGATTTGAGGACGTGCGAAATCAAATTTTATAAAAAATTAAATGTTGAACTTTATTTTGTAATACACACAACCTAGCATTAGCATTATTATTATTATTATTATTATTATTATTATTATTATTATTTGTGGCATGTACATAAGTATCGTGGCATGTACATAAGTATCACTATAATTTATTAAAATCTTGTTTTTGTTAAATATCGATAAGCTAGATTAAAAGAATAAAATAAGCTAACCATAATTTTTTTTAATACGTGTGTGACAATATTTATATTTGATGTAAAAGTTTAAGTATGTATAATTATCTTTGAACCGTCGCTTCTCCTATAATATAAAGAAAGAGACGATTACTATTACATAATTACATAAGTTATAATTGATGAAGGATAGGGAAGGAGAAAGCAAACAAAAATATATAGAATTACATATGAGTGAAAAGATTTTAATTCAATTAATTAATGATTACTGTATTCCTTTATAGAGGTAAAGAGCTTACGGTTGGACAAATGACTATTAACACTTTGTAAACAAGGAGACGACAGAAGTTAGATAGAACATTTCGTTTAGTTTAATAACTCTAGAAATAGTGATATTTGATCTTACTCAAACGAAGGAGCGTCTGATACAACTTTGTAACATTAAAAAAGGAATTCAGTTTTAGGCAATATACATAAAGACAATTTAGGCAGGCTATTACCCGACTAATACCTGAGAGGTCTAATCATGAATGATAGTGACACAGGTGACCTGGCGGTCTAGGGGTAAGGTGTCAGACTTCTATGCTGGCGGCCGGGGTTCGATCCTCCGTCCCGGCAAAGATTTTTCTGATTACCAAACCCTTCCTTCACCTCTGACAAGGCATCTTGTGAATGTGAGGTAATGCCAGGCCTCCACCGTGGTTCGGATTCCACGTTAAACTGTAGGTCCTTCATTTTCATCTCACAATCACCCTACCATTACACATAAGCGTAAGAGCGTATAACCCGAACGGGTAGTAAGATGCGGTGCTAATAATAATAATAATAATAATAATAATAATAATGATAGTGACACAATTGAAAATAGAAACACACATAGCATCAAATCCTATGTTTTTAGAGTTAATAAGAATATTATTTAAGCTCGCTAGCTTGTATTAACCCTCGTGGAGAGTTACGAAAAACCTAAGATTAATACCCTATAAGAGTAGCTTCCATTTTACAAATAATAGATGGCTAACAATTAGGCATCTACACAGTATTTTACTATGGCCGATAATTTCCTAAATGAGTACTGCCAGAACAATCAATAATAAATTTATACATTTACCCATTACTAGGGTATACAATAGCTAGTACAAACTATCTTTGAACACTTGGATACATATGACGCCTGAATGGGCCGGAACAAAGCATTATCTCCGTGGGCCACTACTTATTATTATTATTATTATTATTATTATTAGCACCGCTTCTTACTACCCGTTCGGGTTATACGCATTTACGCTAATGTGTAATGTTAGGGTGATTGTGAGATGAAATGGAGGACCTACAGTTTAACGTGGAATCCGAACCACGGTGGAGGCCTGGCATCAATCTTGTAGTGCTCCCACAGATTGCGCACCGTAAATATTATTATTATTAGCACCGCGTCTTACTACCCGTTCGGGTTATACGCAGCGCACCGTAAATAGTTACAAAAAAAAGGGCGCAATCGGGACTGCAATCAATCACTGACTTAACTAGGTCCAAGAAGAGTGTGTTAGATGATATGTTGTAGCCATAAAGAGATCCTAAACGTAATCATATCGTTTAAGGTGTCATAAAAATATAACAAAGTCTTAAAAACTTAATAAAGGAAATCAAATTCATGGACTCAGAATACACAATCACCTTGTCCTATACATATGTAGAGCACAGAGCCCACGTATCTAAACTCCTTATGGGAGTAGCGAAATAACCGCCAGACTATCTGACCCAAGAAACTATGTCCGATGGGGACATAGAAAATAACTCAGTCCTTCTAACACAATACACTATGTCTGTTCGACATATAAAATGAAACAAGATATTCCAATACATGAAACTATGTCTGATGGCCATAGAAAACGACGTCATATATTATGACACGATACCCAATGTCCAATAGACATTGAAATAAAACAAGACATTCTGATACATGAAACTATGTCTGATGGACATAAAAACTGAGCTTAGAATCCAAGGAAGATTATAAATAGAAGATACAGATAGTTAAAGTCTACAAAGAGGCTTCCTCTGCGACGTGGTGGTGATATCGACACCTGACCCGTCGTGGCCACCAGTAGTCTTCGATGCTGAAGTTTTTACGTCGTAATTCTTCTTACGGTGAATAAATACAATGGAATACAAAAATGCGAGTCACAGGGAATCCGTTATATAGCAACAGAACTGCCTCGAAATTAGACTACATCAGGAGATCCAAGGGAAAAAGGGGGGTTATAGTTGTAGAATTGCTTCACTTTCTCACTAGCACTGTCAGAAGGTGTGGCGAGCAGAGACAATTATCATTCTTTTCTTCGATGTGTGCCCTTCAATCAAGACGTGAAAATTCTCGCGGTGCTGGTATGGTTCGATGGGACAATTTCCCTCGATGCTTGGGCGTTTCCCGGCAGCATCAATTCACAGTGAGTCAATATCTGCCACATCTTATTGGAATAGATTAGTACTTGTTATCTTGTTTTAATTGTCTTTATGGAAGTTTAATTGTAGATGTCAAATTATATAACTGACATGCTACATCTTAACCTAACCTTTCTGTGACTCAACCAAAATAATGTGAAGTTATGGGTTTTTTTGATAAGTAGTTCCACGTAATAATACAATGTCTTAACACACATGATTTACGAGATGGAAATAATGTGTACTATGTATGGATTCTATTCTAAAATTCTTAATAAAGTTATCTTAATACGTGTTATTTAATAATCCATCCGGGATTCAGATATTTTCTTTTCTCTTATACAAAATAATGCCATAGTAGTGAGCCTTTTCAACTTTGGTGGTCGGATGGTCTGATGCCGGGATCACTATCAACTTAATGTTCACATAAAGCTCACTTAATGTTCACGTAATTTAATATAACTTAAAGGCTTTCCTCTTATTTTTAAAAGGAAGCCATCACGATACAGTTAAATTCATGTTCACTTAACTCGAGCGTGGTCCGGGGGAGAACTTTAACTTTACGTGGACGTTGAGTAAAGGGTACCACGTGTTCAAGCTAGACAATCATGTTACGAGCCACGTCAACACGGCTATTTAGTGCTTCATTTGTTTGTTTATCGTATTCAGACCACTTCTTCAGAATAGTTTGTCCACGTCTCACCGACTCTAAAGCATCGTAGCCTCTTGTTTCATTTTATGTTGTTTATCCAGTAAAGCTTATATTGCAAGTACTTGCAGCCTAATCAGCCCTAAATGCCCAAGTTTCATTTTAGTGAACAATTTTATTTTTCCAAGTAGTCCAAATTCATTTTCTGTTTGTTTGTTTTTTTGCTCGAATTGTTACGTGAATCCTGATCACACACTAGTTTATTTACGTCGATTGAGNGGGGGGGGGGGGGGGGTAAGAGGGCATTTTAATCAAGGCCGGATGTACTGAGGGTGTTTAAAAAATAGTTTTTTACTCTCTTTAACATGCTAATGCGGATACACTTACCCTAAATTTAACTTTCTTCATGTATACTATATTAGCGTAGTTAGTACAAATGCGTATATTATAAACGGGTATTATGACGGGGTGATAAAAAGCCCTTTAAGATTGAGGAGTCGGATAGGTGAAAACTCATGACGTAGATATTAAAATAGTATCTTTTAGCTAATGGACTTGAATTATTTTGGAAAGAGGATTGGGAAACCACAGTGATAATCACAATTAGTAAAATAGGCCCTAAAGATTCCGACCGAGATTAAAACCTTTTCCTTAAAGTCGCTAGCGATTTGCAGGACTAACGCCTTAGAGCACGTTGCTAAAGAGTGGCTGGTATGATGTGCAAGTTAAACAAAACAATCTCCTTTTACCATCACCCCGTTCTAGTTGTACGCCTATGTACTAATTAGCCTACTCTAATGTGTTCGGGATTAGTAATGTTGAATTTAGATTAAATGTACCCATATTTGCGTGGAGTGAGAGTTGAAAAACATTTAGGAAAAACCATCCTTAATATATCCGATTGGGATCAAACTCCAATCTTCATGTGATTGGCAGTCTAATATATTGTGAGAGTAACGCCTGAGATCATGCGTCCACCGAATCGGGTAGTATTTTATCACTCAATCTATAGCATTAGTATCTAGAGGATAACGCATACAATTCCACAGCGCGGATTGGGTCGGCCATCAAAGGGTAGTTATTTATACTATGACTCGAGTGATCGTAGCATACAATAGATGATTGCATTGTAGTCTTCCAGCATACAACTAAGGGTCATACTCCTTCTTTTTAATACTTTTGACACATTCTGTTGGTTTTTCAGTACAATAAGTTGGATAGTATTTAATACGTATATAATCAACTTACCCAAATTCTCCTGAGTCGAAGGTGGCTACGTTTTCTGATAGCTCGTGTTCTTAATTGATCGTTTATATACAACTGGAGATTTCCTCACGTCCATCACAGACTCCGCCCTAAACTATGAGTGAAGAACGACCTTTGGGCACTGGACGACTCCTGGGTAACACAGTGGTGAGCGTATTGGCGTAACAAACCAAAGCTACTAGGTTCGATTCCCGTTTTCAGGTGTAACTTTTTCAATTTAAGGAATATTACATCTAGACGTGGATATAGCCGTACTTAACAGTTATAATAGCATGTTTATTTAATCCATTGTGATCCAACTGCGGTAAAAACAATTAAATAATACCTTTTTACTTACTGATACATTTTAAATCTAAGACTTAATAAGACTGGCTATTTTGTTGCAACAACACAATTTAGAATGTTCAATATATTATTATAAAATAATGACAATCGTGTATCGACTATTTTCTAAAAATAAAATATCCTATTTAGTTCTCAAAGCAATACTTAAACATAAAAATTATCATAGTTGAACTAAAAATTGACCTAGTCAAGAATGATACACATAAAATCTTTAGGTATCTTATTATGGATCCTTATAATATATAGACTATGAAATTAGTGATAATATTTACGTTTACACAATCATGTATTTGTTTTGATAGTGTTATTTGGTATTAGCTCAAATATTTGTAGTACTTAGGGATCCTGGCAAAAATTAAGCTATCAACTACTTTTTACTGACCATAACAATATTTTCATTTGTAGACTATCAATATTACACCAATTAAATAGCTTGTCTGGAATATTTTAGTTGTTCCCCTTACATATAGTAAACTTTACACACTTAAATATTTTTTATTCTCAAACTTATTATAAAACAGAGTTAACTATGGGTTGCTATTGGCAAAAATAGATTGTAATTAACCCATTTTCACTTTTTTTTCTTTTTTAAACGAAGACAATCACACTGTGCGCTGCCCTAATCGCTGCTTTAATCGAACAAGTTAAATTTCATCCTCGAGCATACTGTAACATTACCGCCATGATAGAATTGCATTCTGCGACGGTAACAAAGTGCCTTTAGGGGATGGGGGCGGGGGGTCAATGCCCCTCTTTAACGCCTACCCCCACACAAACTAATGGGTGAACATGGGCCTCACCGGAACAGAATGGAGTTAACAGCAAATCCCCCCCCCCCAAACCCTTTCCTATCCCTAAAATCTCCCACCTCCCTCTCGCGTTAGTAATCCTGCATCACACGATCCCAGAAAATTTGATGCCATCGGATGACCAGAAACATGGATTCGGGCAGCAGTGCGAATTGTTTATTTTTTATTTTATTGTTCGTGTTCGTGCATGCAACTCTAAATATATCGTGGTTTGCAGAAGGTTAAAAAAAAACAAAAAAACAGGGGGTAGCTTTTAAGCTGTTTGCTGTGATCGATAGAATGCTGCACCATTCAATTATCTATGATAAATGCTTCATGCTGTGTACATATTTGTGCGAAAGTATGAAAAAAAAAATTGTTTGGACGTTTTTTGCCTTTTAGTATTAGCTAAAATTAGTGGCTATAATAGAAACTTGTAATTTTGAAATATTATTTGAACACCATTAAAAATATGTATGTTTGGAGTCTATTTGTTTTAGCAACGCGTATTACTACCGGTTCAGGTTATACGCAAAAATAATAATTAATCTAATGAGCTAGGTATGAAGAAGGTTGAATTTTAGAGGAACCATACCAGTATTTGCGTAGAGGAAGATGTTTTTTTTGTTGTAAAACCACCCTCAGTACACCCGACAGGGATTCGAACCCCTATCTCCCTGTCATTGGCATTATAGTCTAACAAGAGCGTGACTCCTTAGACCATGCGGCCACTGAAGAAGCTTTCTAATCTATTAAAACATTTACTAGACGTAAACAAAATATGCTTCTACACAATGAAGTTTGACATCAAGTATAATTTGATTCAGTGGCATCAAAACCAAAACATAGTTAAAGGCCAAATTTCAAAGGAGGGGGCCTTTAAAAATAAAACCATATTCATTTAAAATCAAACCTGATAGTATTTTACTATTTTATTGTTTTTTATAGGTGTAGATAAAGTGGAAGTTGCAGATCACATGGTCTAACATATTAATACGTAAAAGTGTATCTTGTAACCATTATATCAGTCAGATAAGACTCTTTTTATGAAAATTGGACTTCAATATAAAATACATATAGTAGCAATGCAAAATTGATTGCTAAGATTTTAGGTTTAAAATTAAAGATAATACTTTTTGCTGTAATTGTTGTTGTAATTAGTAAGTTAACAATTTATTGAGATATAATTGCTAAAATGACTTGGCCGCCTAAAAAATGCCTGGTTAGACAATATTTGTACAGCAATGCAACCCCTTTTGCATTGCATTTTATCAAACGGCAATGATTGGATTAACATTTCACGATAAGAAAAAGAAGGGAAAAAAACTAGGTGAAAACTTCCACACTGCCCCCCACCTCTCCCAAAAATTTTCAGTGCTATAAACGGACTGGAACAGATTGGAACGGCGTTCCTGTAGTAAATAAAATACTTTAAAAGATTATCGGAGCCTCTTCCATTTGAAAAGTTTGCATTGTTGTTTTATGGCACACGAACCTCAATAAATCAACTCTTGTGTCTAGATCAAAGAAATATTTTATCATAATAAAATATTTGAGAACGTTTGAGTGAGTTTCTGGCTTTGAAATTTGAGAAAAAAAGACTTTTGGATTACTTTGAAGCGTTATGACTGTCGAGTTTTCCAACCCAGAACACTCGTAGCGCTATTGTTGACATGAATAATAGCTGGCTAGTGTCATGCAGCTTAACATCTGTAGAAAATAAAAAAGTTAGTTTATTCAAGTTTTTTTTAGCACCGTGTCTTACTACCCGTTCGGGTAATACGTTTATGTACTAATTATTCTAATGGTTTTAGGGATTAGGAAGGTTATATTTAGAGTAAATGTACCTGCATTTGCATGAAGGAAGAGTATTAAACGGTTTTGAAACTCACCCTTACACTTGACTTAGATTCGAACCTAGATATCCCCGTTATCAACGGTCTAGTCTACAACAAGAGTAGTACGTTAAGCCATGTGGCGAAGCAGGGTTTATTAAAGTTGCATGGCCTCAGTGAATACATTTATGTGTAGTATTTATTTTAAAAATTCATGGAAATCTAAAGATAAAACGATTATATGAATTCGTTAAAAGCCATTTGAATTTTGGTGAGCAGAGATATATCAATCACTTAGCGCTCTTTCTCTTTATATAATATTATAAGTCCCAATAACATATTCCCTTCAAAATTAAAATTATTATACACTCATTTCAAAAAGTTATGGAACTTTTGAATTTCGTACGTATTTTATCCACACTCGACCATCATAAAAAAGTCAACAACTTTGTTGGTTTTTAACTAAACACAATTTATTTACCATTCAAATATTTGAGCATAATAACAAGTTTATTTTTATTTAGAAATTATTCATTTGAATGGCTTAAAATATTTCTAATAAGTACCAGAGAAGTAGTTACAAAAATACGGATCATGTTCTATCAGTTGGTATAGTTTTTTATTAAGAATATTATCAAACAGTTTGAATAACTACTATTTCTATTTTAACGTATCCATGCATCAGGTTGTGGTAAAATGGTCACTTTTTTTTTATAGATTTCAATATCAATGAAATAACACGAACAGATAGTAAGATGTTACCAATTTTGGCAACAAAAATGAGTTTGTGTTATCTAAAAGTCCTTTACCGTAATAATTTGATTGTGTTGCATAATCACAGATAATATTTTATTTTGGAACCAGTTTAAATTTTCAGAATGGTTAATATTTGTAGCAAAATCCTTGTTTCGACGTATTTGTCTCTCCCATCTTTAAATAAATACCGTATAACCCGAACGGTTAGTGAGACCTAATGCTAAGTATTATTTAAATAAATAAGGATATGTTTAAGTATTAACTAATCAGTATTTTTTCTTTTTCTTGTTTTAATTTCAACATTATAATAAAACTGTTCTTTAAATGTTCTTCTAACATTTCAGTAACAATATCGGTATGCCTAATACAGCCTTATAATATTATATTAGTGTTGGAAGGTAGAATAGAAACGTCCCCAAATTTACGTGTGTGAATAGTGGTACGCCATTTAACAATTAGAAAATGTACACCCTCAGTGTACCAGGCCAGGAATTTAGCCCTGATCTCCAGGTTATCGGTAAATCAGACTTAATAACCTGTCATTTAAACCGTATAGCCACTGGCGCCGGAAACGTTAAAAAAAAAGTTTATACCTTAATGATGATGTTCCTTCAAATTCCCCCCTCCCCCTATTTTC
>CABEEJ010001246.1:21073-35034 GCA_901482245.1 Timema douglasi | reverse complement strand
CCCCCCCTCCCGCGCATGCACACATACACACATCTTGGTTGTCACAAGTTGAATCACGATGCTAAGATCACGCTGTCTCTGTTTCAGCGCCTGTAATAGTTAGTCTATGCAATTTTCTAAGCTGTTACGTAATGTGAATTGCATTAAATTCTATCTCACGGCGCACAGAGATATGTAACGTAAAGGAAAAATAAAATAATAACCAATACTTAGCACCGCGTCTTACTACCTGTGCGGGTTCTACTCTAAAGTACTAATTAGGCCAATTAGTTAGGAATTGGAAAGTTTGAATAAAGAGGAAGTGAACCCGCATTTGCGTGGTGGAAGAGTGGGAAATCATTTAGGAAAAACCATCCCCAGTTCACCCAAGCGAGATTCGAACCCCGATCTTCCCATCCTCGGAAGTCTATCTCAGCATGAAACTAGTGTGTCATAAGAAAAATTAACCATTTTCTCTGATTATGATTAACTATTTAATTTAATGAATCAAATAGCCGAAGCTATCATTTATGCATTCTAGTGAGGATAACACCATTTAGATATCATATTCTGAAAATAGACTATTATAGACTCTGCCTTAACCTATGAGTGAAGAGTGAAGAATGACCCTGGGCACGGGACGAATCTTGGATAGCTCAGCGGTAAGAGCATTGGCGTACTAAGCCGAAGGTCCCGGTTTCGATTCCCGTGTCCAGGTGTCATTTATCAATTTTCAGAATATGATTTCTAAATGATATTTAATTTAAGTTTATTTTAAATATAGCGGCAATTATATACAATTATTTGATATGCTGACTGCATTAAAGGTAAAATTATTTTAAATCTACTCTAAAATCTACATAAATGCTAGGGTTTAATATTGATGTTGGACTGTGTACGTGTATATATCACTGAATTTTCCCACCATTTTTTGATCCTCGAGTTTCAGTCTTGTGTTGTCAAACAATGTAAAAGACAATACCCTAATTACATTGACTACTTGGGAAGTTACTTTGCAGAACAGGCCGGATCTAAGTAAGCTCTTTAAGCAGCACCATACGCCAATGTACGAAGTAGCAATAAAGGGAAGAAAATGACCAGGTCATTAATTTGGGGAGCTTCCTAGAAGTCATATTTGTAAATAACCGAGTAGCCTAATCTGTAGACGATTTAAAATAAGAGGTGTTTATAAAAATACCTTTTAAAGACCAAACACATTATTTTGTAAGAATGTAAGACTTTCCCGTCAATTGTAGCGAAAAATAAATAAATTCACGTTTATAACGATTGTCGACGTTTCATGCCTCCCTCCCCCCTCTGAACCGAAAAAGGTGCTTTAACTATGGCGTGTGTTTCTATATTTCGGCCTAGAGCTGAAACCGCTTAGACTCGGTATCTGGGGTTTTCATGAGGTTCCTCGGAGGGGTTTATGGAATATATATTTAACCCTAAAATTAACAGTCATTAACATAAGGGAAAAAACAAAGCAAAGTAATTATCTCTAAATTGGTTATAGCGATTTTGATTGAAAAAAACTCGTATATGGGCATTGTTTAATAATAAAAATAAAATGGCTATATATAATTTTTCTGGTAAAATTGCTTATAGAGTACTTCTCTCCATAACTCTTTGAAACACTAAAAAACGTATCATTGCAAAGTTGTAGTACTATTAATAATATTGTTTTAGAAGGGATATGTTTTATAAAAATCATATTTTCCTAGAGATAAGCACATACTTTTTTAAAATAAACTCTGAAAAATGGGTAGTTGATTATTATGCTTTTTGGTAAACAATGATGTTCTTTATTTTTATCTCAATTTGTTTCTGTAATTGTGTATATTATTCATTTACGGCACTTAGTGGAGCGTAATGTTATCTTTTCCGTTAAGTCTCTGCAACAATGTATATTATTTCGTTTCCCATATCTGATGAATTTCAAATAAATCTCTTCAATTTTAGATAAAGGAGCGATAAAGTCTTTGCGGTTCATTGTATAATTTATTTAATTTTTTAAGATATCTGTTTAAAACTTATTTCCTTAAAACTCACTTAATATAACGAAAATATACATTTGACTTGCTGCTACGTCACGGGTAGGCAGCCTCCCTTTATAAAATACTTCTGCAAAAAAAATCATAAAATATGAATCCGATTGCTTTACCTTTGCGAAAACAAAACATGGATAAAGAGTTAATAATAAAACATATGAGGGAGACAGACGACGAAATTGCCTGGCGATATAACCAAGAAATGGGTTGTTCCCGAGTATGGTGCCGGAAAATGTGCGATGAAGCAAGGCTTTTGTCTTTGAAAGGTTCGTAAAAGAAAGAGTTCTCTTCCTTTAAAAACAAGACGAAACCTCAGTTCCGTGATCAGAAGGAATTCTACATGACTGGATTTTAATTTGTGAAGAAGACAGTAACGCAGGCCCGCCAACCCGCAGTAAATTAAAGATTTTGTATGTTGTGTTGTTAAAAGGGGGTGGGGATGAACAGGAAACCCGGGAGTTCAAGGCAAACGACACGACACGGGTGTTCAGATGAAGGAAACAACCGAGAAGGCGTTAATCACGGCGTGCTATAACGATGCTCTTGGCGCTAGAGTGGTCCAAGTGACGAGAGGAATATAGCATTGATTGTAATGGTACCCTGTGTGCTAGAGTGGCACAAGGGGCGAGATGAATAGAAGTACCTTTGGTGCTAGAGTAGATCAAGTAACGTGTGTAAATATTATTGTATCGTGATGCCATCATCGCTGCTAGACTGTCCTGGGTAAGGTGTATACATATATGATGTAATTTCGAGGTATTTTTCTTTTCTTGTTACTCAAACGAGTCAATTAAGTGTGTAGACATCTCTGAGTAGGATTCTTTCTTGTTTCTAAATTCATTTAAGTACAGACACATGGACATATTAATCTATATTTTTATCCATGGATGAAGTTCCTATAATATTTCTTAAGACCGTCTCAATTTTACTACAGGTTAGTTTAAAAAAAATATTTTTATCTATAAATGAACCTAAACCACATTAATGAAACCCAATATCATATTAATAGGTCTGTAATAATATGTAGGTAACTGAACACATTCATAGAGTTGTACAGTACATTACTTTCTTTGCTATTTTGTACTGAAACTAGATATCTACTGTCCAATTTTCATAGGTGGCGTCTTTTAGAAAAAAATTAATATTTTTTCAGCATTTTACTATATTATGAGTTATTTTATAGGCATTGATAATACCTATAAGTCGAAATCCCCAGATTACATGACTTGACGTATGAATACCTAGGAGTAGATCTAATGAATTTTCTCGCAGTTAGATAAATCCCTTCCTATGAAAATTGTATTCAATAGTGTCTCTTTATTTAATCACAAAGATGGCTCCACTATATGCCCAGTCCTATTAAAATAAGTTTAGATACTTTAAACTTGCAGTTTTAGTTAATCGATATTATCACTCCCTGGCTACATATCCAGAAGTCCCGGGTTCGATCCCCGGCACTTCCAAAATTTATCTGTGAAATGAGGAGATACTTTAATAATAAAAAAGTAGCGGGTACGGTCTAAAAAACTGAGATTTATGGCCAGAGGATTTTCTGACCACATGACACCCTATATAAGCTTTAGTTGACATTATCTTTGCCAACAGATCGCGGCCACTCGGTCTGTATGGTTCGATTGTGGGATGGTGCCTTAGAATTTGCAAGTAACTGCATTCATTGACAAGATAAACGTCTTTAACGGGAAATTCAGCGGTATTTAAACGTAACTTATTTAATTTGTGGGCATGGTTTTAGCTTTCAATTAAACGTATATATTTCACTGAATTTAATTATTCAATTTTGTACCTTTTTTCTTTCAATTTACAGAGATAACGTGTTTGCTCGTTTGAACAGAAAAAACTTAATAAACCGTGTTTTAAAGTGATCTGAATGATTTAAAGTTCGACTGACTAGCTTACTTTTATATCTACATGTCATCTACCTACTATTTTCAAGGTCATGGATATATTGTGCTTCATCTGAAGTGGTGAATTCGTCTTATAGAGAGTTTTGTTCGAACCTCACTGGGGGTTAAAATATAATAATACTCGATGGAAAAACATATCGAGCTTAGGTAAGTTTAATTTATTTAAAAGTGCGAGCTCTAGGATAAATTTTGTTCCAATCCTGTGTTAAAAAAATTGGTAATATTAATAAATTATTAAATATAAGTAAACCCGAATTAGTATTTAATATCATTACTCTATAATTAAATGTCCAGAGCAAAAGTAGTAATTTAAATTCATAGTTTTAAACTGTGCAAAGTAGAATAATAAATATTCAAACGTTTTAGTGATGGCTCACTGAGTACAAGAAACATAAACCCTTTTTATTTTACAGAAAAAAATAACAAGTTGAAAGAAAGTAGAAGAAATGCATCAGAATTTGCTTGGAAGGCTGACTGGTAAACACAATTGTAAATCAACAACTACTTTCCCATATCCCATATTTTGGGGGAAATATCTTGAAACTCTCAAATCGGCGTCACACACATAACTCCTTTGGTGGTAGTTAGTCTGGTAAATAGTTGTATATTTAATATATAGGCTGTATTTAAATCTCGTGATCCACTATGGTGGCCGCATGGTCTAAGGCACTACTCTCCCAGTAGACTAGATTGCCGATGACGGGGAGACCGAGGTTCGAATCTCAGTCGGGTGCACTGATAATGGTTTCCCCAAAATGATTTTCCACTTTTCCTCTACGAATATGCGGAGACACTTTCTATAAATATAGCCTTCCTAATCCCTAAAACCAATGGCGTAGTTAGTACAGGAGTATATAATCTGAATGGTTTGTTTTGTATCGTTCGGGAATACTTTAGTAAGAAAAGGTATCATTTTAAGGTATGACCTAAAACTAAGCTACGATATGTCACTATTATGCCAACACAGTGCGATAAATCATTCAAAAAAATTCTGTACATATTCGGATGAAGAGTGACTATAATTTTTTTTAAATTTAAAAACAAATTAATCCTAATTAGAATATATTTGGTGATTATGGTTGCACTAAACATTTCTTAAGTCCCAAATATACATCGGGAATAGTTTATTTTGATTTCAATATTTGTTTAATTATATGATTTGTTATATATGACAACTTAATAAAGGTTTTTTTTACACATCATACTTACCATAGTTTTAGTACTGCATTAGGTTAGTTTGTAAATGATGATACATAAAGTGTAAATGTATTTGTTTCAAAATTACAGCTAATTAAATAATTAGAAACAGTTTCAATTAAAATCTCACACGTGATTATATAATTCATTTTATAATTGATTTTTTCCTTATGAGATACATTTGGTAATATAATTATCTGCATTTTATTTTATACAGAATTTATTAATATATGTTTTGGGATAAATAAACTCAATACATTTATATGATTGGTAAACATGGGTCATTTCGTACTTACTTGGAATTCGTTTAAATTGTGTGTTTTGTTTGAGCACCAACTAGTATATTTCGATAAATTCAATTTGAATGTTAATTGCATCATTATAATTGGATGTTTTTCATAAAATATCGGTTTTGAGGTTAAAAATACATACTGCTGTTTGTTATATTATATAATTTCATTCTTTATCCTGTTTACTTGCACGTGAAATAAAATTACTTTTAAATATTTTCCCCTACGTTATTGGCATTGGGTGTGGTTTTAAATATATTAATTAAGTATTCATAAACGTGCTGTTCTTGAAAATAATTAGTATCTAATAATTGATAAGTATGTTTTGTAATTTTTAAATTAATTATCTCCCATTTTATATTCTACCGCATCATAAGTTTTAATAAAAAGTCTAAATTATTCAGCTACTATAAAAAGTGATTGCGTTTTTACTGCAAATCTAAGAATGTAATATTTCCCTAACATAATATAGTAATGTTGGGAAGAGCTGTATATTTTCTTTCTTTTAAAATATATTATGTTTTATTTTAAACTGTTAATACTGGTACAAATAATATGTTAGTACTTGTATTGTAATTTAGTTTGAAGAATTTAACTTATTTTTTAAACTAATTTAATTTTAGACAACATTACAATTTTTAATCGTTATAGCCTTATCCTTTTACCAAGTAATCAAATTATATCACGCTTAAATGAAATGTGTCCCATTTTATAACTAATTCTAATTAATAGGATATTCCGAAATATTAGATGAGTATATACGTCTCATTGAATTAAAAAATTACTAAATATTATATTTTATATTTATATTAAATTTTAATCTAATAATACTTGATCATTTAATACTGTCCAAAACACTCAATATTGAATTATAATAATTGGGCTTTTAAAATGGCTTATTTTTGTAACTAATGTAACTTAAAAATCCAGCGAATTGATAAAAAAAAATTAAGAAATAAACCTCCAAAAAATTATTCCTTAGTACTAATTTCAAGAAAAATGGTTTGTTCATTTAAATTAGAGTTTGATCAAATAAATTAGTCAAGATTAAATTTTTGTTTTTTAAGACACAATAATAATAAGAATTACAATAAATAAATTTTGAATTCTTGAATACTATTTCCAATCAACACATTTTTACTGCCAGAAAAATTGGTGGTTAACTTGTAGATTAGCACTTTCCTCAGACGAATGTAGTTATTTTAGAAAGTTATAACACAGAGATTGCTATCACTTCAAGAAAGACTTTTGGTTTTTTTTTACACTACATGAAAAAAGAAAATTACCACTTTCCACGACAAGAGATGTAATTCCATTCCTTTTTCTTAGGACACATATGTTTTGTAAACACAGTCTTGTTAGATTTCTTTCTGGAGATATATGATCGTGTTGGTCGTGTTTATTCTTCCCGCTACCCGCTCGTAACGGGTGTATAAACATATCTGGATAAACAAACGTAAGACACAGTAATACAATCTGGACTCGTTTAGTGCTAGTAAGACTTCTAGTCGACTCTATTGCAATAGAACGTGGCATCCGGCGCAATTTTTGTATCATCCGGCTGTCAGAATACAGAATAATAATAATAATAATACTATCGTACAAACAATACCGTACTTCTTAGATACTATTTCCTTTTCGAGAATTATATGATAATATGCATTTAGAGCTAACGCAACGTTTCATAAGATATGTTGTCTAGACGTGTAAACTTAACATTGGGTTCAAATGCTTCTGGAAGGAATTTAATACACTTAAATATGTTCACGAAATTTCTATTTTACATTTTAAATTGTTTGTCTCATAAATTGTAGCTAGAAGTTTTCATAACTAATACATAAAAATAAAAATATATTTCTCAGTGATGATATTTTTGCAATATATCTGTTTGTTTAATATATTAAATATAATTGTATGGGTATGTATCAATGGCAAATAGTGAATCTATGTTTACAGGTAAATGGTGTGCTGAGATTACTGTATTAGTAAATGGTTTCCTTCCATTAATTGTATTATATAATTAAATAATATTTATACTACAGTAATCCATAGCTTCTTTGATGCTGACTGACAGCTCACAGCTGATGGCTTTGAAAAGTTAACAGGCCAAATTATATATCTCCATCTGTCACTTCTGACAGTCAACATTTATATACCTAATTGTTGACTGTCAGAAGTCAGCTGTGAACTGTCAGTCAGCACCAAAGAAGCCACTGTAATGCCACCAAGATGCTTATGAAGACAAACTGCCTGGTAAACATAATTTTCCTAATATTATTAAATTTGTTAATGTCAACATGGCGGTTTAAACGATATCTATGAACGGAATTTATTAATATTTATATTTGTAAAATATGCACACATATTCTGGCTCAATTTAACATTGCAACGACATGTACAGTAAATTATTTTATGAAAATATTTACATCACTGCAAAGACAATGCTCAATTGCATTGAAATTATAATTATGTGACGTGGCTATATTCTGCTTGAAGATATTTGTTTGCTTCAACATATTTATCAAAACGTTTTTAAAAGCATATTTTAATCTAATACTGGTTCGCTAAGTTCATAAGTAGACGCTCAGTAAAATCCCTCAAAAAATAGTTTCGCTACATACTTTTCAAGCTCACGTGCAAAAAAAAAAAAAAAAATAANAAAAAAAAAAAAAAAAATACACACATGTAGGCGGGTGTAGCACATAGTTACAATAAATTATTTTTATCCTTTGTTTGCAATGTCTCTATTTATTTACTTTTTTAATTAATAAAAACTTGGGTAATGGATTGAAGAAATCTATATAAAATACTAGTATTACTTTGCTTAAAAATAATTTTATGATTTTTTTTAACGTGGGATTGTAGAGGACGCGAGAAAATGGCAGTATTTTTTTGCAGTTTTTATATCAAAACATATTTTTTTGTTTAAAATAAATCTAATAAGTGTCCAGTAGAAACATAATAAAAGATAATAGCATTACATAATTTAAATATATTATATTACAATTTTCTTCACGTTGTGACCTTAACAGTTCTTGAATGTATCTGTCAAGGGTGTCCTGGTATTTAAAGACAACTATTGATCTTCATTTAAAAAGTTTATCATCTAATGCCGCTAAAATCATGATAGATATTCAACAACTACTAATATCATCTTGTGAAGAAAACTAAAGTCTTTGTATATACTGGAACAATATTTTATTTATTTTGTCCAAAAAATTGTTTTGCTATAAAAACTGCAAAAAGATTGATATTTTCTCACGTTCCCTACACTTCCACCATAAAGAGTACTATAAATGGTCACCCACATCGATGAACACTCATAATAAACGTCCAAATCTTCTGGTATTGTTTTATAGCAATGACAAGTAGAACGGTGTTTGAATCCCTGCTGGAAGTAATAAATCTTTTTCCTAAATGTTTTTCCAATTTTCCTCCACACAATTGCAGCTATGTTTTTTCTAAATTCTACAATACTCATTCGTAATAAATTAGGGTATATTTAAATATAGCCTGGTTGAGAATTAAGATGCTGTGATTTTTTAAAATCAATATCGATTATATTAAATTCTCTGTGTGAAAGATCTCCAGTTTAATAACTTATCTTTGAAATAAATAAAAAATAGTTTTATTTATTGTGTAAATCTAAGCTTATGATATCTCTAATGTTTTTTTGAAACTTTCTCTTTCAATACCTCAATTCACTTTTGATGTATCATTTGAATATTTTAAGATAAAGTCTTCCATTTATTCTTCACAAGAAAAATAAAGTTCTGACCAGTAGACTTATAGCTTGTTTCCCTATTGAACTTTCTTACATGAATGGTTTTTGTTCTTAATCCCTTACTTTGCCCCACAAGGAAGTATTTTCGTTCGCTTTATTCCTCTGACGTTGTAAAGATGATATCTGTTGTTTTGTTGAAAGTTGTCAGTACGAGCAACTTTTCCTAGTATATTATCCCCGGACAAAATGCTTGAAGGGGATATATAAGCTAGGTTCCAGAAACAAGCAAGGAGTTTTTTTTTTATTTCTAGATTATCATCTGGTTTCTTTTGAATACCCCAAAGCAAACAATCAGTTGTGTGTTTTATAAACGGGGTGATCCCCCACCATCCTTTCCCCCCCCTCGAAAAGAAATAATATGTATGATTACGGAAGTATATATTCTCTTCTAAAAGCAAACAAGTAGTTTTTTTTTCTCTTTCTATATATTGTTTTAAATCTCAGTTTAGCTTGAAATTTATATAACATTTTTTATCATCTAACAAGAGAGAACTCATATTTTTCCTAAATGGTATATTTAATATTTAAAAAGAAAAGATACACCGGAACAGGTCTAGTATTTTTTTTTTATAGAATTAAAAATATTTTAGTTGCAAATTTCGTTGAATTTCGTTGAGTTTGAGAATGTTTAAAAATTTATCATCTTTAGAAACGCTTTTAATTATTCAAGATCATTTATTTTGTCCTATATTGTAGTTTTACTTGGGTTTATTAAAATTTAAAATTAAGCTCAATAAAAATGTACCTTGCGATCTGTAAGGTAGTTAGTAATCCAAAACTGTTGGGTATATGAATGGGTGGGAGAGAAAATGTTAAGGTGGCCGCCTACAGGAACGGCTGGACGAGATCACCTTCCTAACGTTGTGAGGTTTCCAGGACCAGTTCTATGTGCCCAACAGAAGGCCTGTGTTCAAATCTCGCTTCTTATTACTAGCACTTAAAGGACGTAGCTCTCACTAAATTTAAACTTTATACCATCTCTTTTACAATATTTCCTAAGATTTAATGTGACATTACTACACCACAATTTTCTTAGTAAGGGCCATTATTTATATGTCAGCTATAAAAAAAACTACTTTAACGTATTAATAAGTCAATTCATATGATCTCCGCCACTTTTGATAGATCAATACAGAAAAATAACCCATTTTATAAAAATGACTTTCTTAATATAATATTTAGCACCGCGTCTTACTACCCGTTTGGTTTATACGCTTTTTAAGTACTAATTACGCTAATGGATTAGGAATTGGGAAGGTTGAATTAGAGGAGGTGAACCCGTATTTGCGTGGAGGGAGAGTGGAAAACCATTTAGGAAAAACCACCCCCGGTTAACCCGATCGAGATTCGAACCTCGATCTCCCCGTCCTCAGCGGTCGAGCTCAACACGACTAGCGCGTTAGCCAACTACGCCACCGAGGCGGGTGACTTTCTTAATAAATTCTGAGTCTAGACGAATTTGCTTACTTTCAAGGTGCATATATTATATACCTTTAAATAATCCACACAGGTTTCAAATTAACGAACCTTACCGTAAAAGACAAAGCTGAATCAATAGAAGAACACCATTTACTAACTTATTTTAATACTAATGAATTTCAATTTGTGTTCATCGTGGTTTGCAAATGTTCCCCTGAAAAAGCTTTAAGAGTATACAGAGAGTTTTGTGTGAAACCTGTTTCCTTGTAACGCAGATGTGAAGTGATTGTTAATTGGAGTGAAGGCTGCAGCGTCTCGGCGCCTAGCCGGGCCAGGTCGTCTTCTGCGCTTGCGCAGTCTCCTGGAAGGACCAAGGAGCCCGGCTAGGGACAAAACACTCCACTCTTTCTCTGACTTGAGCTAGCAGGAACTCGGGGCTAATTTCTGCTCATTTACTCTTTACACAGAAATCTTTGAGGCGAGAATTTAATTGGACTTGTTTCTTCGCTCCATCTCACCCACATCAATTTCTATCACGTGGCCCGTTTCTTCTTCCTCTAGAGTTTTTTTTCTCTCTCTTCTTTTCATCACATAAATATTTCAGTTATTCATAGCCTAGAAAAATTAATTCAAATGTAATTTTGTTCAATTTGTAAGAAGGTGAAGAATATGGTAAATGAAGAAACGTTCTAAAGCTATTTGTATTGGACGTAATTTACCAGAAGCTTAAATTCCATAAGTATAAAACCATTCATTATAAATTGTTTCATTAAGGCAAGACAGTACACTTATAATTAATTATAATAATAAACAATGACATTAAAATAATACTACCCGTATTGGATTTTGCATAGACTTGCGCTTCATTATTGTGTTATATTGGATGGCCGGTGACGGTGAGAAAGGGGTCTGGATCTCGATAGGATGAACGGAGAGTGGTTCCTCTCAAATTGTTTCCCATTCTCCCCACACACAAAATGTGGGTGTATTTATTCTAAAATTTGACCCTCCTCATCTCAATTCCACTATAGTAATTAAAGAATGCATGTAACCAGAACCTTTACGAAGACACACTGAAGAAAGATAAATATATTTACGTCAATTAGCTTTAATTTCCTTAAAGCTATTAATTTTTAATTAATTTATACACATCTCGGTGGCGAAAGGACAAAGGAGTTTGTCTCGATTTATATGGTTTGCCGGTGTTTGGGAGGGAGGGCTTCGAATCCTGGTCAGATGTATTTGAACGTTTTTTTTCTTTTATGCGAGTGTGGATACACTTCTAGTTTAGAATGGCATTGTTTCAATGAACTCCCTCTCTCTTGTTTTTAAATCGAAGTTATCAACACGCTAGAGCGTTCTTTTTGGATAATAGTCTTTCCCTAAAATTACATTAGATTTGGTTTGAACGTAAAAAAGGGGGCTGGGGGTTATACTATATTCCAAGGAAACATTTTATCAACAACTTTTTCTTGGTAGTGAGAACTATAGTAAGTAATTTACGTTATTAAAAAATATAATTATCTGTATTTAAAAATTAAGTGAACGTGATTTTAATGTTTTAATTAATAATTTACTCACGGCTTTATTAATATAGTTATTCTCCCTCTCTCTCTCTCTCTTTATGTATATATATATACATTTTTTAATTTTTTCATCATATCTATCATAGGTTTGTAAAGCTGCCTACAGAGGTTTAATGGATTTCGTTAACATTTGGTATTTATATGTTACTAGCCAATAGCCCGTGCTTGGCGTGGGTTTCATATTTTTGGTAGCTTATTGAGTCAGTGATTTTTTTTAAATATATATATAATAGTGTGATACTGGCAGACCTTATGTTATATCTTTTAAGGTTCTTAGCGTTACCCGAGAGACACCACGAGGAGGTGACCATACGTCGTCTCTGTGTCATGTTCGGGCCGGAGAGTTTTGAATTTTGATTTGATTTTTCTTACTGCCATCTGTTGAGAAAATTTCGGTTGGCAGAGGGGAAATTTACTGCGAACAAATGGCAGTAAGAAAAATCAAATTAAAATTCAAAACTCTCCGTCCCGAACATGACACAGAGACGACGTATGGTCACCTCCTCGTGGTGTCTCTCCGGTAACGCCAAGAACCTTAACATATACCACATAATGTCTGCCAGTATCACACTATTATATGTATTTAAAAAAAATTCACTGACTCATTAAGCTACCAAAGATATGAAACACACGCGAAGCGATTTTTTAAATTCCCCTCAAATATTTTGTATTTGAAAACAGATTATATAATGTTATTTATAATGTAAAGAACTCCCAAATAAACACTTAGAATTAAATTGTTCAAGTAATTTTTAAAATATTTAAGATTTTCAAAATTAGTTCACTAGTAAACCATCATCAAACGATTTTTTTTTAATAAAAACAAATATATTATGCTTAGATCATTAATATTCAAAACTAAGTATTCAATAAACTACCCTTTAGTCAATTTTCCCCTAAAACATAAATTGTGATGGATAACACACACTCCATATAATTCTGCATATCAAACAACATTGTTAAGACATTTTTTGAAAAATTTATAACTAAAAAAAATATTAATAACTAAATTACTCTAAATTTTAAAACTAGAATAAAAATTATTATTTGGAATTGCGTCATGACTATATCAATATATAAGGACGAAAGCCCTGACTGACTCACTCATCACCGTATCTCAATAATCCCTGGACCTAGAGTCTTAAAATTTTGCAGGGAGGTTCCTTTCAGTCCGTAGGCATCCGATAAGAAGGGATTTTTCGAAATTCAACTCCTAAAGGGGTGAAAAGGGGGATTAAAAGAATATATATATGTGAGAAATTGTTCACGATTTTTTTTCATGCAATTTCTGTCCGATGTATTTTTTTAACTGCTACGTCTGCTCATCATTTCCGCTTTGGAAGGTTGGTACGTAGCTCCACAGCAGAGGTGCTATTTGTACACAGATGATTGTTTACGCTCCCTCCCTATATAATCCACCCCTCCCCCTTTTTCTGTTGAAGCAAGGATAAAGAAATACGATCCTCCTCTCTCTAATCCAGTGTGGATTAATTTCCTAATGGCGGGACGAAAGGTTTTGTCCCGTCCTGTCGCGTTTCTCTTCAAATCTTCGCTTCTTTCAAAGACAAACACAACCTCCTTCCTACCTCTCACCCCTCCTTATCCCACCCTTACACCCCTTGTCCTTCACAAACACCCTGCACGTAGACTTGGATGACGATAAAAGGAAGTTTTTAGTTGCTCTAAATCGGAAGTAGAAGATACCATCTTTATTTTCCATCGCGTCCTTA
>CABEEJ010001246.1:0-21016 GCA_901482245.1 Timema douglasi | reverse complement strand
CCCCCCCCCCCTCCAATGCGTCTCACTACCCGTTCAGGCCATAAGCATTTATGATAATTATTATAATGAAGTAAAGATGAGTAAAGTAAATGTATAGAGGAAATTTACTGATATTTGCATGGAGGAAGAGGTGGGGAGAGCATTTAGGAGAAAACCATTCTCATTACATCTGACTGTGATTCGAACCCCGATCTCCCCGTCATCGGCAGTAGATTATATTGCGAGAGTGACGTCTTAGATAATGCGACCACCAAAGTGGGTCTACATGCTTACACTAGGGGGACATGGTCGAAGAAGGTAGAATTTATTGGAAATGTTCCAGCGTTCACGTGGGAAAATAATGTATAACCATTTAGGAAAATACACCCTCAGTGCTATAGAGATTTGAATTTCGATCTGTCCATCACTGGTAATCCATTCAAACACCAGAATGATGCAATACACTAGACTAGGTTTTCAACTGGTTTTTAGGTATTGTTTGACCTCATTCGTAGATACTTATCTCAAATATCCAAAGAGATAAAAAAACACACAACCAAACGCCTCTGCTTAGTCGTAATCGTGATGTTTATAAACTAGTAACTTATTCTAGGAAAGGAGTGTTTTATTTGGGTTAAAACACTTCCTTGGATATAATTATATATATCTATATATACACACACACTTTTTCAGACTGAAAAAACCAACAGGCCAACACAAATTTTAGCTCATCAAAAACCTTCACAAACTTGACATGTCCTCCAAGTAGCATTTATTATCAGCTTAGGCATAAAAATAGTTCAAACATTATTAATATAGTAAAATTCATATTTGAATGAATATACATGAAATAATTACATGCATGAAAGCTGGCTGGCTGGCACGTGGTGGTTACGTAGCGCGTATGGGCAACTAAACGCGTGTATACAACATTTTAGTTGTGAAACCTGGTAGGATAAGCTGTCAATGAGAGGATGGTGTGAAAATGTATTTGAAAGAGGTTGGGTTTCAGATCAGAGATTTAGTGTATTTGTCTCAGGAGGGAGCTGAATGGCAAGATTACGTTCTGGCAGCTATGAACTTTCAAGCTTCTCAATAGTCCAGTGAAATTAGATTTTACTAACGGAAAAATTCATAAAGTTTTGAAACTTGGCAGGAAAATTGTTGAAATCTTTAGAAATGTAATAAAAGAAAGTTCTCTTACCTATTGTGGTAAAATAGAAAAAACCACCCCCAAATACGTTTAAGTTCATTTATCTGCCAAACCTTTCAATTTTGGGCAAATATGCTCCTATAAAAAATGTTCGAAATAAAAGTTACAACACGAAATGTTCTGGTCATGTTCTGCGTGGAATGAATATTACTCGCTAAAATGCGGATCTAAGATAAGGGTAAGTTGGGGCGTACTGTTAAATACGTGCCTATCGCGGTTTATATGTATGATCTACTCGGAAATTACTTATTTTACGCGAAATATCATTAGGGATTAAATTGTTGAGTGGTAAATTGTCAATCGAATACGCAATTTTATGTGTGTGTTTTTTTATTTGTCGCAGTTCGAAGAGTGGTCAACAATATTCGCTTCGGCTTCTGTGCCCTATATGCTTGCTGGTCATGCCTACGCCAGAACAATTAGAGCACATTTCTTGACATATACTCTTTTGTCCAAATAGTTATCAAATAAATAAATGTTTAATATGTTAACAAAAAACACATGCAGCAAATACTCATCGATTTTAAAACCTATCCACCTGAGTTTGACGATGTACGAAGTGATATTACTGTTGAAAACCTTGAATTGAAGTTTTCTGAACACATTGAAAAACTAAGAAAACGGCACAATGATGGCTACAATATTTTTAAATTGTTAATGTCGAGATATATTTGATTGAATAAAAGCATTGGGGTGGTTGTAAGTTGCATCTAGATTGTACTTACAATTTTTCATGTTGATGGCCATTTTATACAGGTCAAGTTTCGTCAACTATAACTTCAAGATAATATGAATTCCTTGCAACAAAAAATGCTGGCCTGGGAGCTCTAACAATTAACAAAAGAAGGCTTCTTCGCCAATCGTCACTCTGAGAAGAACTAGTGCTGTATATGTTCAGATATGACCATAGAACATACTTTAATGAAAAACATGGAAGAGGCTTCACTCACAGTGTTCTAAGCAAATGGACCTTTGGATTGCCAGGAGCTTATTATGTGTGTGTCAGCATGGAGAAATTTTGAAAATTAAATACTGAGAGCAGCCATCAGCCCGTCGAGCTGCGAGATTTAAGAATGGATAGAGACAAAGAGGAGTGTGAAAATCTTATGTAATAGATACAATGACATTCACCATTCATTAATAACTCAAATATTATGTCACTATTTAGAAGTCTTATCGCTAAAGGGAGACATTGATTGCTACAGAGCAAAAGATATTGGCGAAAAATCATTAATCTATACTGTAACCATAGAAAACCTGTTTAAGACTTTTAAGATGAGTTGTTCAAATCAGTCAAAGCCAATTATCTTAATGGACAATACAGTTAAAGTCAAAGACAATGAATTATCTAAACTGTTCATTCGACCCAGGATTTGATAACATCCTTTAATTATGATCTCACTTCAATTCCTCTTTTCATATTAGACAAAAAGGTTTGATGATAAAAACAAAAAATCATCTTTGTATCAAATTTTTAAATAATGTTGAAGAACGGGCTGTTGACTTCACTGACATTGAGCTCGTGATTGACGGATATTATTCGGTATTACCAAAGTGAGGGACATTAACGAACATTTATACCGCTTATGTCGATTACGTTATAAAACTTTATGGTCAAAGAGTAACCGTTGTACTTGATGGTTACTCAGATAATGCTAACAGCACAAAGAGTACGCAATGATAACGATGGCAAATGCAACGCATATGATTTGAAATTATTTTCGATGAACACACGGCTCTCTTCGAAACACAACAGAAGTTGTTGAGTGATCTAGCCAACAAGGAGCATTTAATTTCACAACAAGTTGAAAAATTTGAGAGCGAAGGAATTAGAGTCATTGTTGCCGTGGATGATACTTATTTGCTAATTGTACAATTCAATCAAATGCATCTCGACATTAACAAGTTCAAAATATTGTAGCCATCATCGTGCCGTTTTCCTGAGTTCTCTCAGCTTTTCAATGTGTTCAGAAAACTTAAATTCAAGGTTTTTAACAGTAATATCACTTTGTGCATCGTCAAACTCGGGTGGAGAGGTTTTAAAATCGATGAAAATTTGCTGCATGTGTTTTTTGTTATCATATTAAACATTTATTTATTTGATAACTATTTAGACAAAAGAGTATATGTCAAGAAATGTGCTCGAATTGTTCTGGCGTAGGCATGACCAGCAAGCATATAGGGCACAGAAGCCGAAACGAATATTGTTGACCACAATTCGAACTGCGACAAATTTAAAAAATAAACATAAAAGGGCGTATTCGACTAACAATTTACCGCTCAACAATTTAATTCCTAATAATATTTCGCGTAAAATGAGTAATTTCCGAGTAAATCATAGATATAAACCGCGATAGGCACGTATTTAAACGTACGCCCCTACTTACCTTTGACTTAGAACCGCATTTTAGCGAGTAATATTCATTCCACGCCAAACATGACCAGAACATTTCTTGTTGTAAATTTTATTTTAAACATTTTTATACGAGCATATGTGCCCAAAACTAAACGGTTCAGCCTATAAATGAACTTAAGCGTATTTGAGGGTGTTTTTTCCTATTTTAAGGGGGTAGGCTATCACGATAGGGGAAATAACTTTATTTTATTTCATTTATAACGCCTTCAACAATATTTCTGCCAAGTTTCAAAACTTTATGAATTTTTCCGTTAATATTGCAATTTATTGTCTAATTTCCCTGGACTATAAGGTCAAAGAGCTAATTAGTTAGCTTGACTGGGAGGGGTAAACAAATAAAAACAGCCATTATGATTATTGTTATTATTATTGCCATGTCTTACTGTCCGTTCGGGCTATAAGCCTATGCACTAATTACTACAATGTGCCAGGGATGATGAAGGTTGCATTTTTGAAGAAGTGTACCTTAATTTGCTTGACGGGAGAGTGGGAAACCGCCATTAGTACAGTTGACGGGGATCGAACCCCAATCTCCCCTTCATCGTCAGTCTAGTCTCTTATTGATCCCCGCCCACTAGATCGCACTACTTGAGCGTAAAACTTGTTCACGTTGTTCAAATTTGTTCCGTGTGGATAAATAAACACGGCATAATTTGCAAACCGGTGATTTCCTGCCTCACCGGAAGTGGCTAATCCCCTACTCGTAGCTCCACGACCACCCCCTCCTAACCCCTTCTAAAGATTCCCGTGACCCCTCAGCCCTTGGAGGAGTCTATGAAGTCAGCGACACCTCTTGGGAAATCTAAGCAGATAGCAGCACCAGCAGCTCTTTTCTATACTCGGTAGGAAAGGAAAGAACCATTGTTGCCAGCCTCCGCCATTGTTTGCCACCAAAACACCCCTCACAACTACCGAAAGGTTTGTCGGGATTTGGAGGGGGAAAAGGGGTAGTTTTCATCATGGCACCCATCTAAGAAAGATGTCATTTTACGCTTTTGAACGATGCGTGTGTGTGTTGTTGTGATGTCCGATATAGGTACCTTATCTTCTATGTTTGTAAGCTATTTTATGGAACTTTTTTTTTGCTTCCTTGTAACCTTTAGAAGATATTAAGAATAGTGATCGTCAAAAAAATAATTTCGAGATTTTGATGGATGTCGACGTTTCATGACCCCCTGAACTCGAAAAATTGGTTCTCGTGACACATTCTGTATGTCTGTCTGTCTCTCGACCTAGAGTCGAAACTATTATACCGATTGATGTAAAACGTGGTATTATCACATTTTCATGAGGTTCCCCAGACGCTGTTTTTAGAATTGCATAACTAGCTTTGAAATTAAGGGTAGTTTACCTAAGGGGAGGAGGGGAAATTAAATCTCTCGAAATCGGTTCCAAAGATTTTATTTATTTAAAATGCGTAAGTAGGCACTGTTTAATATTACAAACTAAATTATGCATCTCAATTTTCCGGAAACATGATATAGATGGATATCTCCAACTTTGATCATGTCTTCAAAACTCTTATAATTGCAAAATCAAACTGTTAAAAACAAAAAACTTTTTGTTTTCAAATATATTTTTTATAAAATAAATACTTCTTTAAATGCACTGTGCGTCCAAAATAAAAGAAATTGATCGTTATGCTCTTTGGTTAACAGTGGTGTTTCTTTTTCCTCAGTATGTTTCTGTAAAGTTTATATTATTTCATTTATGCTCTTATGGTATGGGGTGCTTATTTTTCTATATTTCTGAAAAGGAATTTCTATTATTTCGTTTCACATATATTACGAGCTTTAAGTACATTGTCTATATTTTTGGTTAAAGGAGCGAGAAAGTTAGCTCGGGGCATTGTATATTTTTTTACAGGGTGTTTATTATTATTACATTTTTTATAAGTCCATAATATAAACTCGCTGATGGAGTTTCCTTTTTTTCGCGTTTAATGCTATCCTCTTCGTGTTGCTTTTTGCATAATTTGTATTCAAATTTATGCATGGCCAAGGGCCTATCAGGCCTTTGGGGGTGGACTTTTACTAAAAAAATTGTTCAAAGACGTAATTATTTTACATTTAGTCAATAACTCGTCATCTTCTTTGTTTCAATTTTATGTAGATAATTTTATTTAGTAACAATCATCGTGTAACAAAGAATGACTGTCAGACCAAATTCCAAATCAATTTAAAACACAACATCGCTACCCTTGGTCAATTAGACAATTATATTTTTTTAAATATGATCAGTTGAATTATATTAAAATGGGCTCGTTACTATGATACATTATGATGAGGGGAAGAGATGGTTTGTATGACGAGAGCGTTCGTTCATCTATTCCAGCGGTTCTACAACTTGTTTTGTTCAAGGCGCAATATTATTCATCGTGAATCCTCGGGGCACGCTGAATGTGAAAGTTGGTGACACTGCCGGAGACTCGAGCATGCGCATGTCTATTCGACAACGAATTGAACTTTTCTGTAAAAAAAACTACAAGATTATCATTAATTGTCAATTATTTGATTGTAGGACATTCTATTTTCGGGAAATAAACAGATACAATTCTTTCTCCAACTTTTTCTCTTATTTCTTAAATAATAAAAATAAAGTAGGATTAAATTACTTTAATATCTTTTATTAACAACAATAACATAACATCGGTAATTTAGCGGCACAGTTAATGATATTTTTTTTGCACACTGGTGTACCACGTTACAACCTTTGAAAACCACTGACCTATACCCTTGACGATGTGGTATGAAAACCTTTACTTGCGGTTCTTGAAATAAACAGGTTGATTTCGTATGATTTGTGACTTCGCAGGCCATGAAAATATCCAGCTGTAACTGACACGTGATGATTTGGACGATTTTAAAACTCTTACAACCATTTACATTACATATAGCATTTATCATAATAATTCATAGATGATAATATAATTTACGACTCAATATTAGCACATACTTATTTTTAATACATATTTTACAGTTGCATTTAGTTTTAATTTGAATATAATAGGCCTATAAGCCAGATTGTTAAGGGGAAGAAGCAAGGGAGTTTGGACTTTTTAAGTCCCATTTCCCCCTTTGGAAAAAGTTTTCATACAACCTAATGTATTAGTCACAATTACTCAACTACTTAGAAAATGTTTCTATAATTATTATTTTATTTTGTCACCTCATCTCACTAACCTTTTGGGATATACGCATATTATGTACTAATTACGATAATTTACCAGGGATGAGAAAGTTGTAATTTAGAGAAACTGTATCTACATTTGCGTGGCGGGAGAGTGGAAAATGCTTTAGGAAAATTCACCCTCAATCCATTAAACCAAGATTCTATCCCCGATCTATCCATTATCAACAGTTCAGCCTATTTCGAGTTAGACCCGATGTGAGAAATGCTGTTACCAATCGTCAAAAGTGGCGAATTGGCCATACAAGTTTGACAGGTCTCACAAGAAAAATAGACTTCTTCCTGACGGTGTGTGCTGGTTTTACCCTGATATTTCCTGCATATCCTGGAAAGCATTCCACATCTACATTTAGTTCAGATATCAATTTAATATTTCAACAACTTGTAAGACAAAGCTGTCAAATTTCGCATTAAATTGCCTTCCATTTTCAATTCAAACAAGTTTCATAATTTTCATCTTAGGCGACTGTAACGGAGTATTTATAGTGTACATAAACTTACTAAGACAGTATGTGCTTGGGTGTGTAGGGGACGATAGATAAAGACAGTGTTTTTCAGTTGTTTTTTTAGAAAAACAGGTTAGGGCAAAATAAAATTAAATATTTCACCCTAATTAAACCCGACCGTGATTCGAACTTAGATCTCCCTGTCATCGGTGGTCTAATATATTGCGAGAGCGACTCCTTAAATCATGCCGCCACTGAAGTAGGTATTTTATAGTAATGAAAATACTCTTTGGTAAGTAGGTAATTAGTTCGATGCTGCACGATACAAGATGACTGCGTAAGAGGCTTCTCTCATCTCGACAGCGTGTACCTGTCTCGGTGGCTCAAAGGTGTACTTTAAGTTAAAGTGCTTGGTTCGACCTCACTCTCAACAAGTGGAGTAGTTTACAACATGTAATGCCGGAACAATGTGATTTTTGGCTCCAGGAACTTTGAAGAGCCATAATTATAAGCCTCTCCTTTATCCATCCCCAAAATACCACCCGCTCTAACAACGCATATTCTATGGCAGGGGCTCCCAATCTTTTTAAACGGACCGACATAATTATTTGTTCCGTATGAAGGGCCAGCATTGTACTAGTAATGGATCTAACCAGCTTATTAGAGCAAGCTAGCTCCCATAGGCTTGCTCACTCACTCAAAAGAGTCATATCGATCACCTTTTGTCTCGTTCCCTGGAAGAGCTTAGTCTTGGTTCGCAGAACTCCCGGTGGTGCTAGGATCGCAAGCGAGTCATCACCTTTCCCCCTCATAATGTATTTATTTCTATTTTTTGAATTGTCAGCCCATATTACTACCTCTTCAGGTTATACGCATATATTATAATTGTTCTAATGTGCTAAGGTTTAGGAAAGAGTCATTTCTGAGGTAATCCACTCACATTTGCGTGGAAGGAGAGTGGGAAACCATCTATAAAAATCACCCTCAGTAGATCTAACCAGGATTCAAATCCTGAACTTCCCGCCGTCGGCAGTCCAGTATATTGCTTGATTGACTTCGTAGACCATGCGGCCACCAAAGTAGGTCTCACCAATTATTATAGAGTTATTAGAAATAGGAATGAACGTTTATTATTTAAACTAAAATTATTTATAAACAAAAAGAAGTGATAGTAGATTCTATTTTTCCTTAAATACAAATATTATGGCTTCAAATAATAGTTTCCTTCCAGAGCGTTACCGGTCTGCGGACCACCGGTTGGGAAACACTGTTCCATGGCATTGAGGGAAATTAAATGTGGTATGTGGATAGGAATATATAATAGCACTGGTCTGCATGATTGTATATGTTTGTAAACCAATAGCTGCTAACTAAGTGTGTTTATGTTAATTTCAGAAATATTATCCGCTCCTTCCTGCCAATTTCTCTTTTTTTTCACAAATCCCTTAAATTTTTGTCAAGATTTGTATTGTTGAATAAATTGCATTAGGATTGAATGCTGGGAATTTATAAACTAAATATTCACATTTGAATTGACCAGAAAGAGAGAGAGGGCGTAATGAGGCTGGCTGGATATAACTAGCTCAAGATAGGAATAAGGTGAAATGAGGTAGACAGTGCTAGACAGTAAGTAAAATTAGTTTTTAATTGTTCTTTCAATATGTACGTAAATAAAATATAATAAAAGTTATTTTATACTAGAATTTCAATGCAAAAATTCTGTCAAAATTATTAAAATATTATGAGAATACAAATTTTATTTTGTGATTTATGAAAAATACCTTACGTGATGTAAATAAACGGTAGTCATTTTTTTAAAAAATTAACAGTAAATAGGATTTTAAAACTCCACCTTTCTTAGAAAACATCAGTGGATTATTTACAAAATATTGAGGAGTTTAATAAAGTCTCTTAGAAGGGAAATCAAAATAATAAATCGTGTGTTTAGTAAGTTAATCTTCAATTCGGGAGATCAGGTTAAATCAAGAAGGGCATAAAATGATGTATTGAGGCTAAAAGTGACTCTTATAGCACTCTTTCCCTGAACACCTAGCTTTGTGTGAGAGCACCGAAATGTCAACACCTGTATTCAGTGTCTATTGCTCAGTAAGATTCCGAGAAGCTTAAGGTCGCGTGCTTGTCGGTCCATGCTGCAAACGACCCTTAAGTGAATGTCACGAAGCCTCATTAATTGTAACGAGGTATATGTCATTAAAGGGTGACCTGGTGGTCTAGGGGTAAGGTGTCAGACTTCTGTGCTGGGGGTCCAGGGCTCAATTATTTATCCCGGCACAAATTTGTCTGATTACCAAACCCTTCCTTCACCTCTGACAAGACGTGTATTAATCGCAACTTGTGAATGTGTGGAATTCCAGTGGTTCGGATCCCACGTTAAACTGTAGGTCCTCCATCTCATCTCACAATCATCCTACCATTACACATAAGTGTAAGTGCGTACAACCCGAACGGGTAGTAAGACGGGGTGCTAATATTATTATTATTATTATTATGTCATTGAGAAGAGAAAAGTTATTCTCGGGTCAGTGTAGATGAGATTTGTTACGGATTTTTTTTTTCATTCACACCATCATCGTTTAAGGCCAGCTCAGGTGTCTAACCTTTGACCTACTACTGAGACATGTGGCCCGGGTTCAGTTCCTCACATGGTTGAAAATGTAGGATAAGTAAATCATCTACTGGAGGACTGGGTGATATCTTTATTCTGGTATTTGTTTGTTTTGTAAGCTTCGTGTTGATATAATCAATATCTTCATCAAGTGCAAATTAGTTATACCGTAAGTAAACCACCAAAGTATGTTGATAAACTTAAATAAAGTTTTCCGACAAGATCTCAATAAAAATAAATGTTTGGTAATTCACACTTACGCATAAAATTTTACAGGCAAAAATTTATTTTTAAGATAGTTCAGGGGTAAGAATCGTTAAGATTTGGCCTACCAACATTATTTTACATCAATATAATAATATATTATATATACTACGTATTATTATTTATTATTGGGTGTTCTGTCTTATGACAGGTCCATTCCATTTGTCAGCAAACTTAGACCGCCAATGTGCCCTGTTCCCTTCCACCTCTTCCAGCGTCCAGAATTGTATTATCTCTTTACTATTATATGCAATATAGTGTACTAAATATAATATGTTATGTAATATATCTTATATATTTTATAATAAAATATATTAATAAATATTTTAACTGGTGAGTTTTATTTTACAATTCAACAGTCAATATAAATCAATCAAATTTAAATTGTATGTGAGCATACTATAATATTTTTCTATGGAATTGCTTTTAAAAAATATTAATCTTGATTTTAAAACAGATTTAATGGAATTTTTTTTTTGGGGGGGGAAACATATTTTTCTATATTTTCTTTAAGTTAAATATCCAGGCCAATACCTATTTCAAATATTTTGAGGGAACACTATTTCAAGCACATCTACTTAGCCTATTTTAATTATTTTATTATGACTAAGAAATTACTTGGTCAAAATATTGAACAACTTTTCGATTGCTTTTTTTATTTCTAACTTAGGGATATTAAACCCAAATATGGTAGCGTATAAAGTATGTTTACATCATTTGCGACTATCTGTAAAGATATTTATTATTTATTTAAGTCCTTAAGGGCCAATCTCAGTCCGCCTTCAATTATCTAGTTTCCCTCCGTCGGGAATTTCGAAACAAAATATTCCGTCCGTTGGTTGCACTGAGTTTCCTATTACCTGCGACTCTTGAGGACGAAGCTGGAGACAGTTCTTGGAAGAAAACTGTTTTCGATTAATGTTTACCCAGAACTCCTTCCAACTGGAATAACAGGATGGGATGGTTTCACAGAAATTAAAGGGGATGCAGCAGGATGGCCGTATGTCATGCGAGCAGGATGATGAGCTAGCGCATCCTCAATTTCAGAGAAATACTCCGCTCTCGAATGAAAAAGTTCATTCAATTAAATACAAGTTTGAATAATTTGTATATATATAAAAGAGATGATTAATTATGTCGTTACGTGTGGAGCTAATAATTATTAAAAACAAATGTATCACGCCATAGTATCCATTTGGGTTATACGTATACAAAATTACTCTATTATAATAAAAGTGATTAAGGTGGAATTTGAGAGGGAATGTACCCGCATTTGCGTGAAAATCATTTAGGAAAACCACCTTCAATACACCCGACCAGGATTCGAGCCCCAATCTCCCTGTCATAGGCAGTTTAGTCTATCATAAGCGTAACGCACTATAACAGAAGCTCTCAATCTGGGGTCCCATGTGGTGAAGNTAACGCACTATAAAAGGAGCTCGCAATCTGGGGTCCCATGTGGTGAAGGGAGGTGGGGGGGGGGGGGAGCCCGTGAAGAAATTGAGATTTTAAACGACTATTTTATTAACTGTATTTTCACATTACATAAGAAATAATCGCTATTAGCAATTTGCTTAAATATCTGTATTTATTAATTAAATTAATTACATAGAGTACTAGAAATGTGCGCGTAGGTTTTTAATTTCACCTCGTACTGTAGAGGGGGGGATTAGAGGGGGCTGCGGCGAATTATCATTGGATTCAGGTGGTCTACGTGGTGAAAAGCTTGAGAACCACTGACTTAGACCATTCGGACACCGATATAATTTCCCATTCCCCCTTTAGATTTTAATATTCTCATCCCCCATTAGTGTAGATATTCATACGCCCGAGCGGGTAGTAAAATGCTCTGCACTATTGATTTTTAAAATTTGTTCTCATTGAGGATTCAAACAATATAATTAATTATCTGGTCAAAATGTTCTTGTTAGGTTTGACTATATCATATTTATTTTTATATACTTGAGGTAGGTCTATTTAACGTTATATTTCTGAACTGATTGGTTATATTAGCACACGAGAATTTCTATGAGTGAGAGTTAAAGAGCCTACCAAATTAGCCGGGAATGGTATTTTCACATACTTTCTGTGGTTGTTTTTTTTACATGCCACAACCAATCTTGGACCGACGGCTTTACTTGCCCTTCTAAGGGGGCTGATCTACGGATTTTTATCGCTTAGTAAAAATCTATCGGCTGGGTTTAAACCCACGAACATTGGGTCCTGAGGCGAGAACTCTACCCCATGACTACCGAGGTCGACTTCTGTCTATGATGTGTGAGTTTAATTTGAAAACTTTTGAAATATAGCATAAAAAACCTGTCATCATCGTTTAATGCAATCCATATTTTTCACATTTAATTTATTAAAAATTTGAATGCTATATTATATAGTGATATCTCGGTACTAAGCGGTGTTTCAAAAGAATTAAACTCAATTTTTTCTTTCGACATTGATGCCAATTTACTACATCATAAATATTTTTTATCTTGGTACTAATACTATATTATATTAAAAGTGGCAGCTTACACCGGAATTGACTTATGAATTAATGAAAGTGGATTTATCAACTTTATTAAAATTGCAAGACACCACTATTCCTACCGTAATGTTATGTTCTTTTATATTTGAGACCTCTGTAAGAATCACACACATATTATAAATATATATATATATAAACTGGTTCACACGGTGTGAGTTGATGGATCCAGTAGCTGACCTTCAGCTTCGTGTAAACGGGTCGGTCAATTTACTGACTGTGCGGTGATTTGGCCAGCAGCATACCCATCTGGTTGGTTTCTTCAAATATTTTCGTTTTTCCTGACTACTGGCCTTGCCCCACCACGTAGATTGCTTGGCCGTTACTCTCCCAACTGCTTTATGTGTATGTGGATCGTGATCACCCAACCACTTTCAATATTCCACGCTCCTAGAGACGTTCGAATCCTAGTACAAGATAATTTACAAAGTGTTGTGCCGCATGAACAAACTCCCAAGCTTGTTCAAGATTTTTTTTGCCCAACTATTTATTTAAAATATGTTGTAGGTTATAAAAAAATAAAGAGAACACTTCCTACATCTACCGATGCTACCAAACAACTTTTGAGTTGTAAAACGTTATAACTCAGTCTGCTAGATTTTTAATGTGTGGCTATATTAACAGTCATATATTATTATTATTATTAGCACCACATCTTACTACCCGTTCGGGTTATACGCACTTACGCTAATGTATAATGGTAGGGTGATTGTGAGATGAAATGGAGGATCTACAGTTTAACGTGGAATCCGAACCACGGTGGAGTCCTGGCATTCCCCACATTCACAAGATGACTTGCCAGAGGTGAAGGAAGGGTTTGGTAATCAGATAAATCTATGCCGGGACCGAGGATTGAACCCCGGCCGCCAGCATAGAAGTCTGACACCTTTCCCCTAGACCGCCAGGTCACCTAACAGTCATATACTTGATCAAAACAAATACAATTAAAAAATATTTGGCTAACCTCAAATATAGAGGTTTTCAACTGGATGGAAAGGAAAATATTTGTTCATTTATTTAAGGAAAGTTTTTAGAGAAATTATTATTTAACAATATACTCAATGATTATTTATTTATTAACTAACCACAAAAAAAACAGAAAAGCCATCGTATTGTTAAATATTGTACAAAATTAAACGTGCCCTGTAGACAGTCATTGGGTAAAACCTGTATGCAATCAATGTGGTTAAGATAGTGTATGTATATGTACACAATTTTGTACAAGAAATTGTGTCATGTGTATCCGATAAAAAATGCGTAATTTCTCGGTATTTGCCCTCTTCCCAAATAAAAATAATAATCGACCTACACATGAAGTCTATGAGGATTACTTTTTTAATATATAGCAAATCGGGTGTAAGTGAGAATAAAATGGATGAACAAAATTGGCTTTTTGTATCTGGGTCAGTTTTTATAATATCTTTTCTAGAATTCTCTCCATAAGAGGAAGAAAAAAAATACAGCGAAGAAAATGCGTGGGATACATCCAGACAGAGAAAGAAAGGAGATAACGACAGAAGCCGGTAAATCAGATGATGATGTAGGAAATGAAGTATATCATAGTAATAAAAGTGATTTAGGTGCATCATCAGCCATATCTCATTGCTTTTCCATTCTTCCTCGCTCGGCGGGCTCTTTCAACGTAAACGCCTTAAGACGATCAAGAACAAAGAATGGTTCATATGTGACGTGCAGTAGTTGTTAAAACAAACTGTTCTTAACATTATTATTATTATTAGCACTGCGTCTTACTACCCGTTCGGGTTATACGCACTTACGCTAATGTGTAATGGTAGGGTGATTGTGAGAAGAAATGGAGGACCTACAGTTTAACGTGGAATCCGAACCACGGTGGAGGCCTGGCATTCCCCACATTCACAAGATGTCTTGTCAGAGGCGAAGGAAGGGTTTGGTTCTCAGATAAATCTGTGCCGGGACCGAGGATTGAACCCCGGCCGCCAGCACAGAAGTCTGACACCTTACCCCTAGACCGCCAGGTCACCTGTTCTTAACAAGGTTACCTGGTGGTCTAGGGGGTAAGGTGTCAGACTTCTGTGCTGGAGAGTCCTGTGTTCAATTCTCGGTCCCGGCACAGATTTATCTGATTGCCAAACTCTTCCTTCACCTCTGAAAAGACGTGTATTAATCACAACTTGTGAATGTGTGGAGTGCCAGGCCTCCACCGTGGTTCGGATTCCACATTAAACTGTAGGTCCTCCATTTCATCTCAAAATCGCCCTACCATTACACATTAGCGTAAGTGCGTGTAGCCCGAACGGGTAGTAAGACGCGGTGCTAATAGTAGTAGTAATAGTGTTCTTAACAACGTCAAGAGAGATCGTTTCATTCAAGTAGTGTCTTACAAAACAATATTATTACAACCATGTTTTTAGTACCAATGCCTACTTTCTGTTCAGGTTATACGCATAAGAACTAATTATTCTAATTATTTAGGGATGAAGAAGGTTGAATTTAGAGGAAGTGTACTCTTATTTGAATGGACAGAGAGTGTCACAACTGTTTTGAAAGACACCTCAGTAAACCCAATTTGGAATCGGAGCCCAATCTCCCTGTCAACGGCATAAAATTACTTAAATTGAAAGAATGCATTCGAAATATACTTACGATTTAATTTAAAGTTTAATTTAATGTCATTTATCTTAAAAATAGATCACCTCCAAACTTAGTTAGATAATACAACTCGAACCAAACGTCGCATTGTGGTGTGGTTTCCTATATTATACTGTAAAAAACCCCGGTAGAATACTGAGACCATAAAACAGATTTATCATATTTTTAAAAATACGATTAAAGTAAAAGAAATATAAAACAAAAAACCTTTATGAAGGTTAAGGGCAACAGTTTTGGGGGGCACCTCACTCGGTCTTCGTTAGACCAGATATGGTGAAGGGCATAGAGTAACATTTCGTTATAATGAAACATAGTGATTAAGTCCTACTCAAATAAATTGATTTTTATTCATAAAACTTGACCTAATTAACCTCTTTGATCTACTAGATAAGATATTAAAAATACTGTATTTAAGGTTTCACCTGAAAAACAACGTTCATTTAAATGTACCTACCTTTTTGAATAAACCGTTTAACCTAATTTAAGGGATGCCTGTCTTACTAAATAATATTTCATTTGCATTTGAGTCTGATTTCTACTTTCTGAATATTACCTTAGATCCTAACAATAAAGAATACAACATATAGTATTTCTTCTTTTATTTAAATCATATTGATTTTCCAATTGTAGTCATTGACGCTAAAAGAAAGATAATCCATTTAATAAAAAATCAGTATGGCTATCATAAACAAATCAAACATAAAAAGAATATATTTTCCGTCTCCTGTTTATACTAATGTTTAATTTTCTACAGCTTTTTTTCTCGCGTTCTCATTGGCTTGTATGTCTGACGTCCAATAGTAGTTGTCGAAACTAATCTCCATGAATCTAAAGTTAGAGCGACTTTTTGCAATGTGCGCTATTCACTATGTATTGTGTGTGAAAGTTATTATTGAAAAATATGTGTCAAATTCTTGCGCGCTGTGTGCTATGCATTATTCACTATTATATATGTGTTATGCATTAATATGAGCTCAACCTAGTCAAAACCTTTAGCAATACTGCTCTTTCATTGTGGATCAATCATATTAAATGGAAAAAATTTAGTATCTATTGACAAATTGATGATGTGACTTTGAATGTTTCAGGAGCTAACTTGCGTTTATTTATATCCATTTTGACTTATAGGGCAAACATTACTCTTAAACATAAGGTAATATAATTTCATTAAATGCAGGCAAAATAATTGTGGGAATGAAAATAATTTAAAGAAGAGACTTTTGAAAAGTTATTTTAATTCATCCTGTTGGATCACATTTTATTTTACATAGATAACCAAAGTGAATTCAGAATAAATAAATATGGGAACCGGTTTTTCACTTCTTCTTTTTTCGTGCACACCAAACACGAAAAAAAAAACCTGAATATATTTATTTTATTTTTGTTTATGGTCTTTAAACTGATTTTGTTCCGATACTGTAGTGGATAGAATATGAATACAATTTAATGTATTACTGATTCATAGTTAATTCCATCAGTAGCTTATTTAATTTCATACTAAAACAAAATCAACATAAAATAATCTTGTTTAGCTACGAACAAATAAATAGTTTTGTTTATTTGATTTAAATACTAAGAAATATGATAGTGTAGGCTGTAAAAGAAGGGTGGTTTACTTATGGTGGATCATTTTTGTGCATTGGAATTAATTTATTTCAAAAATGTAAATTTCAAGGAACCTATGTAGTGGATATTGTTTTGTTTTATTATGATGTTCTTAGAAAAATCATTGAACTTGGTCATTTTTTCTTACTATGTCTTACCCCCGTCCATATCTACCACATTTAATTATATTATTAGGATATAAATGATTAATTGAGGGGAAATGTACCCAGCATTAGCGTGAAGGCAGGATGGGAAACTATTTAGAAAAAAAAATTGGTTGGCCAAGATTTAAACACTTACCTCCCCGTCACGTCGTTGGCAAACCAAACTAGACAATCTTGACGCTTAGTTCGCGTGCCCACAGATTCGAATTTAGCCATGCATTGATTTGTTGATTTTTATATCAATATGTGCTCATTACATGTAATTATTTACTTTGGTAGTCTAAAGGTCTTTCCTAAATGGGTTTCCTCTCTCTATACACGAAAATGTGCATACACTTCTTCTTAATCCATATTCATGATCCCTAACCCATTAGCATAATTAGTACATAAGTGTATAGCCTCAACGGGTGGTATGACGCGGTGCCTAAAAAGCAACATATAACTGTTAAATGAATGCCACGCCTCCACCGTGGTTCGGATTCCATGTTAAACTGTAGGTCTTCCATTTCATCTCACAATCACCCTACCATTACACATTAGCGTAAGTGCGTATAACCCGAACGGGTAGTAAGACGCGGTGCTAATAATAATAATAATAATAATAATAATAATAATAATAACTGTTAAATAAGTTCTATTTTGCGGTAGAAAAAAAAGAAGTAAGCAACTGTGTTGGCAAAACCCTTATCAGTCATTTATATAAGGACCCAAGAGTTTTTTTAAGAGTAAGACACCTTTATTCGTATTTTATTATTTAATTTAAATCGTGTGCATCCCCTGTGACCACATTTATTCTGAGTTAAGGTGGTTTCTCTACAAGCCATGAATTATGGAAACGTGAGGTCACACGGGTCGCCTCTACTCCCATAATTCCACTCCACTTCGATGTCTTGTGTCGCCGAGATGCAGTGCGTCTTCCTCCCCCTACTCTCCTTTACTACCAACTCTCTTCCCCCTCCCCCTCTTAGCAATACAGGTGGCGCTGAAACTTCCTTCACAAGGTCAGGTTACAACTGGTTATAACTCAACACACACCTCCATGACTCACTTTACTCAGACTTTCTTTCAAAATACGTATATTTCTTCTTTTTTTGTGTGTGCTCGATCCAAGAGGTCATCCTTGCCCATAAATGTGTCAAAACCTCCGGAGTATAAACCCACCCCAAACCCTTCTACATTCCCTACATGTCATTTCCCCTCTGTTTGCTATCCTACTACCCTTTGTTTCGTCTTCTTTTTTTTATGCGTTTTGCTAAATATAAATAAAACATTATTTTTTTATCGGTGCTAACATATTTCATGACATAGTCACTAATGTGACGCATAGTTATGATTTAATACTTTTGTAAAAAAAAAAGAGGGGGTAAACAAAAAATTTGGCTTAGAGGGGAAATTCTCTTATTTATATTTGTGTTCCTTAAAAAGTAATTATGGTAATTGTGGAGTAAATCAAAACCTTGCTTGTGACACATTGTATTTTGTATCACAACGAGGGCTCAATGGTTTTCTAAACTTTTCGCTCTGTAGAGCTGGATTCAGTTTTAGATGTTCATGTATCGCTCAGTGTATATATCTGAATTTTTATTACATTTTGTTATATGGAATGTATTTATACAAATGTCATGTATGTATATAGGTATTTAGTGTATGTATTGTGTTTATATGTGTGTGTTGCATGTATATATATAATATATGTGTATATATGTCAATGTATGCATGTATGTATGTATGTATGCATGTATGTAAATGTGTATGTAAGAATGCATGTATGTATTTAATTTGATGTATATCTCTAATGTATGTATGAACTGCATGTATTTATGTGTTCATGTATTGTATATATGTGTGTGTGTCCTTTAGTTTATCGTAGGTCTGTCGGAATATTGAAAAAATTAAAAATTAAATAGGGTTTTATGATTGGACATATTAATAAGAGCAACATTATAGTAATCGTAGTACATTTTGTATTCGCTATGAGAATGATCTATCTCACTGCTGTAAATGTGTTTAGGAAATAGGAGTATGTTTCTGGGTCAAGATGGGATATGAACCCGCTTCGTTATTCACATTGTCTAAGGCACTATTCTCACAATAGACTAAAACTGCAGATGACGGGGAGATTTAGGTTCAAAACATTGTCTGGTGTACTGAGGGTGGTTTTTTCAAAATGGTTTCCCCCTCTTCCTCCACGCAAATGTGGGTACATTTCTCAAACTCTAACCTCTCTCCTCCCTAAAACTACTATCGTAATTAGTATACAAGTGTATAACCTGATAGGATAGTAGGACGTGACGCTAAAAAGAAGAGGATGTAGTGCGATAGCACGGAAAATATAAATAAGGAGAAGGGGTATTCCCCACAAAAAAATCTATTTTTGTTTGTTGGATCAAAGAAAACTGGTATGACTGGTCTAGAACAAACGGTTCAAAGTCGTTTTATCATATCATAAGGGTCACATTAAACAGTAAAAATACCGAGGGGGTCTCATGTAAAATATAAATATATGTGCATGCATATATTTCCCCATTCATTATCTGACTTAGAATGAATTCCAACTTAATATCATAATAGGGTGACTTGGTGGTCTAGGGGTAAGGTGTCGGACTTCTGTGCTGAAGGTCCGGGGTTCAATCCTCGGTCACGGCACAGATTTATCTGATTACCAAACCCTTCCTTCACCTCTGACAAGACGCGTATTAATCACAACTTGTGAATGTGTGGAATGCTAGATCTCCACCGTGATTCGGATTCCACGTTAAACTGTAGGTCCTCCATTTCATCTCCCAATCACCCGACCATTGCATATTAGCTTAAGTGCGTATAACCTGAACGGGTAGTAAGACGCGGTGCTAATAATAATAATAAAAAAAGATTATACCTTCGATTAAAACAAGCTCTATGTTTTAACGAAAAAAAAAATTATAACTTTTTTTTTACAATAGTGAGAACATTCGGCTTAAAATCTTGTGTAAAGTCTTTTTTTAAGTATTTGTTGCCGAGACCTTTCATAGATTTGGTTTCATTTCAAGTGAGGAACCAACGGTTACCTTGAGAATGTGTTGTAACACATTGGGTGTGTCACACAATTTTTGGGAATTTATCTTTATCGTAGAAAGAGTAAAAATTTGGTATCAGATTTTGTCAAACTATTCAAAATTCCCAAACGTGTTTTCTCGACGTTCATTAAAATAAGAATACTGTATCATTACATGATGGTTTATCATAAGGTCCGCAGGGTTCCCAAAGCTAGGTATAGGGCCCCATGTGGCCCACGGACCTTGAGTTCAACATTTCTGGTAATCTATTTTCGTAATTATATTGTATAGATTCTCTGTTAGCTAATGTGCCTGTAATCGTTTGAAGACTACGAGGAACACAACAAAATCTGCATATTTATTTCCTCCATTTACATAAAAAAAGTATAAGTATTGTGCTTGTTTCTTTATTTATATTAGGTTTTACTTTAGAAAATAAAATTTGGCATTGCGTCCCAATGATTTTATTTTATCAGTTCTATAAATACGAAATATGCTAAATAAAGTAGCATATATTTTTTAATTAATAATTTTTGTGTTTGTATCACCTCCTATTTTTACCTCTTTTAACAACCACGTGGAAAATCCGCTGGACAATAATAGGCACATGAGAGGTGTATGATACAATTTACATATCTGGTTTGCTATGAGTGTTGTGATTTTATTTAGAAAAATGTTTCCTAAGTTTATATATCCTATCACATAATTTTCTCAGGGACATAACCAGTAATTTTTCATTGAGGATTCTTCCTGCAGTGATTCGTGGTTAAGTATGTCAATAAGAGCTGACAAGGATTTTCTTTTAAGGTTGAATTCTTTTTCAATTATTATTATTATTATTATTATTATTATTATTATTATTATTAGTACCGCGTCTTACTACCCGTTCGGGTTATACGCACTTACGCT
>CABEEJ010001245.1:151009-170165 GCA_901482245.1 Timema douglasi | reverse complement strand
TAACTTTTGACGACTTGTTTGTAACACAAGAATGTTCGTGTTTTACATTTGAACGGGGCTAAGCTAGATTAGCCCGTTACAACTGTTACTCGTTCACTTTCTCGTTATAAAATGTTTTCAACTAAAGTGTCAATATGAGACAGGTGTGAAAATATGTCTCCGATTAAAGTTTGAGGTTATATTGACGGAGGAACTTGTGGTGTCATCAACACTTCTAAAAACCCCTCAGTTCTTTACTTTGGCAGGGATGTAAGCTGTGAGGTCTCAGGTATAAAGAATATTCTACGGCCGTCCCGGGCATCTGAATCAAACATAGCTATATATTAGTTCGTTTTAGTATAGATGCGGTTGAATTTTTCCGGATATTGAATAAGCACAGCACCCGTGATAACCTTCCATTGTGGTGCTGATCCATTTCCCCAATAATACCATTAAATATTATGTCTTAACAGGATTCGAGCCCGGGGCACTTAGATAAGTAGGCTGACATGATACCGACTGAGCCAAGGTGTTGGACAATAAAAATAAATTTATTTGTAATAGTCAATATCTAACTCTATCAATGTTAATATAAATGCCATACACTTTAAATGTACAATTGTTTTAAACCTCTTATGCTAATGTATCCTATGACATACCTTTTGAATCGGCGGCAGTCAAAACTTACCTTTCAGCCGGGGCTGCGCACATTCCACATGCTTAGAGCATTTTACAATTTTTAGCCAACTATCCAGCCATCAATGGCTCTCCGACCCTTTTCGTGGAGTTGGAGAGAAGAGGGCTAGGGCAAAACACATCCAGGGGATATCAATGATTTCATCAATTAAAAAAACAATAATATTAACTAAGCATAAAATATCCAAACGACTATTTTTCTTTGTGCATTTCGTCAGCACATGTCTGTATATTGACAATAATTACCTGGGTTGCCCATATATATCTTCACATCACAATACATATTGGTTAGCGCAATCATTCAGTTTCACCAATTTCACCTGACAATTAATTACTTATACAATTGTAATGTACAAGGTATTACAATCATTCACGAGGTAAGGAGTCACGAAAGTGACTCTATTCTCGAACACAAATATAGCCCTTTCGCAGGCGGCCTAGCTTGGTATAACAGTCAAGGTAGAAATGTCCATTTCATCAGGATTATAAGTTAATTCGCGAGGTTAAGAGTCATGACAATGACTCGGTACTCAAACAACAAATCAGCCCTGTCGCCAACAACCTGGTTTGGCATAATTGTCAAGTCAGATGTTCTGAGTCGGGCAACAGCCGAACGGCATATTGGTTGAACTATCCATCCTTAAAGCTTTCCCTATTTCATGACTGTTACTCAACCCAGTTGTAATTCATGAATGAATCAATGCTCACCTCATGAGGCTGTTGCCCGACTCTGAATCACTAAATAAATTGACAGAAGTACCAGTCTAGTTCATAAAAGAAATGGCTGGTTTATTGTTTGAGTACCGAGTCACTGTCATGACCCTTAACCACGTGAATTAAATTATATACCTTACGAAATGAAAACAATGAGATGGAGCTGTAAAATAATTACAGGAATATTAATATACATTTCAATTTGAGATGACAATTGGTGATCGTGACTGTTGCGCTGGGCCTCGGGTATAGGAAGAATTTTGTTTTCTGGTGATGGGGGAAGGTGTGTTTAAGGTATGATGGTGATTGTGGGTGAACTATGAAGGTCGTTTTTAGGTCAAGCCCGGGAGTGGGATTGGGGTTGGTAGGATTTTCTATTTTTGGGGTTTGGGTCTGGAGGTGATACATTTCCATCCCCCTCCCCTGGGGCCGATCATGGCCTTGAATCACTTCTCACATTTCGGCCCCTGCTTATAGGTAAAACGAACACTCATATTACATCAGCAGCACCTTTGTGGATAGCTACATCCGGGTTACATGGCCTGAGAGTAGGTTGATACCGTGAGGTTCTCTACTTAATATGATCTACTTTCACATACGGTTCCTATGACCTACTTTTACACCCGGGTTATGTGATCTACTCTTACATCTGAGTTTTATGACCTACTTTTACATTGAGGCTATTTTTAGAATGAACTATATATTTATCAGGCATATATTTTTAGAATTACCTACTTTAACATCCTGGTTTTATGGCCTACTTTTTCTCAGGGATATATTTTTAAAGCTACATACATTTACATCCGGATTTTATGACCTTCTTTTACATTAGGGTTTTATTACCTTCTTTTACACCCGGGGTTTACTACCTACTTTTTATTTGGAATGTCAGGCCTCCACCGTTGGTTCGGATTCCACTTTAAACTGTAGGTCCTCCATTTCATCTCACAATCACCCTACCATTACACATTAGCGTAAGTGCGTATAATCCTAACGGGTAGTGAGACGCGGTGCTATTAATAATTTTATTTGGACTATATTTTAAGAATGACCCACTTTTACATCCAAGTTCTATTACCTTTTTTTTATCAGGGCTATATTTTTAGAATTACCTACCTTTATATCCTGGTTTTATAACCTATTTTTACATTCGGGTTCTATTATCTACTTTTTCATCAGGGTTATATTTTTGAATAACCTACTTTTACATTCGGGTTATATTATCTACTCTTACACCCAGGTTCTATAACCTACTTTTTTTTTGTCAGGGCTATATTCTTCAAATGACCTACTTTTACATCCTGGTTCTATTACCTATTTTTTAATCAGAGATATATTTGTAGAATGAACTACCTAAACATCCGTGTTCTATGGCCTACTTTTTTATCCCGGCTAAATTTGTAGAATGACATACTTTTAGATCCGGGTTCATTTACCTATATTTTTAGAATGACCTACTTTTACATTCGGGTTCTATTATCTACTTTTGTCATCTGAAATATATTCTTTAGAATGACCTACTTTAACATTCAGGTTCTATTACCTACGTTTTAATCAAGGCTATATTTTTAAAATGACCTACTTTTAAACCCGTGTTCTATTGCCTACTTTTCATCCGGCCTATATTTGTAGAATGACCTACTTTTATATCCGGGTTCTATGACCTACTTTTTTATCCCGGCTAAATTTGTAGAGTGACATACTTTTAGATCCGGGTTCATTTACCTATATTTTCACCCGGGCTGTATTTTTAGAATGACCTACTTTTACATTCGGGTTCTATTATCTACTTTTGTCATATGAACTATATTCTTTAGAATGACCTACTTTAACATTCAGGTTCTATTACCTACGTTTTAATCAAGGCTATATTTTTAAAATGACCTACTTTTAAACCCGGGTTCTATTGCCTACTTTTCATCCGGCCTATATTTGTAGAATGACCTACTTTTATATCCGGGTTTTATTATCTACGTTTTCATCCGGGATATATTTTTATAATGACCTACTTTTACATCCGGGTTCTATTATCTACTTTTTCATCCAGGCTATATTTGTAGAATGACATACTTTTACACTTGGGTTTTATTACCTACTTATTCATCTGGGCTTTATTTGTTGAATGACCAACTTTTATATCCGGGTTCTATTTTAATTTTTTTCATCTGGGCTATATTTTAGAATGGCCCAATTTTATATCCGGGTTCTATGACCAAATTTCACATCATTATTATATTCTTAGAATAACTTAAAAACACGTTACGGGGTGAAAGGTCAAATATCAATATGTGGAAGGCGGTTGTATGTAGTACTAACCTCATTGCACCAAGTAAAGATTTGAGCCTTGGCGTTCCTGTCACCAGCAATCCTCTATATTGTATGTCTGATAACTTAAACCATGGGACCACCACTGTGAGTTTAATTCATGTGTTAATTTGACCCGTGGTCAAGAGGAAGGTGAAGATTATTACGGTTCTAGAAGACTCGGGTTCTATTTATGGCTAGATTGCTCTGGAATATGAAGGTTTGGAAGAAAGTTTTCGTTAAAAACTACATATTATAGTGTATAAATGATAATATGTCACAATATTTATAAATTGACTGTTAAAATCTCAAAAATAAATAAATATTATTATTAACACCGTGTCTTACTACCCGTTCGGGTTATACGCACTTACGCTAATGTGTAATGGTAGGGTGGTTGTGAGATGAAATGGAGGACCTANATGTGTAATGGTAGGGTGGTTGTGAGATGAAATGGAGGACCTACAGTTTAACGTGGAATCCGAACCACGGTGGAGGCCTGGCATTCCCCACATTCACAAGATGTCTCGTCAGAGGTGAAGGAAGGGTTTGGTAATCAGATAAATATTTGCCGGGACCGAGGATTGAACCCCGGACGCCAGCACAGAAGTCTGACACCTTACCCCTAGACCACCAGGTCACCGACTCTATATATATATATAAATTGTTTCATTTAATAACATTGAAATTACTAAAAAATAAATGGTATGACACAATCGCACAGATTGTCTAATATTATATATATTAAAGCTTGAAATAGAATGTTCACAAATTGGTTTTCAGTAAACTACTCCACAATGTTTTCCCTCTCTCCCCAAAAAGTATAGTTTAATTTGGCATGCCAAGCATTATTCATATATACATTTTAAACAAAATTGTTATAAGCCATTTTCAAACTACCGTATTCCCAATGTTAGAAAATCACTCTTCAGTAAACTACTTTTAAATGAATTTAACTCAAAAATTAAGTAAACAGTGTTATTAGGGAGGTTAAGTATTTCTTAGATATCAATTTTAAACAAAACCACTAAAGCCATTTTCAAAAAATGTGTGATTAAAAAGATCTCTCATCAGTAAACAACCCTTAATTTAAAGGTTTGGGTCAAATTAAAAAATGAATAATAGTTTTAATTGTAACTACAGTTATAACCGCATATAAATATCATATCTTTTAATTGAAAAATGACACCCGGACACGGGAATTGACCTCAGTACCTTTGCTTACTATGTAAATGCTCTAACCACATAACTATCCAGGATTCATCAAGTAACTGGAGTCATTATTCACTCATATTTTAAGGTAGTGTCTGTGATGGACGTATGAAAATCGTCAGCTACATATGAGTGCTCAATTAATAACAGGTGACCTGGCAGTCTGGGGGTAAGGTGTCAGACTTCTATGCTGGCGACCGGGGTTCAATCCTCGGTCCCGGCATAGATTTATCTGATTACCAAACACTTCCTTCACCTCTGACAAGACATCTTGTGAATGTGGGGAATGCCAGGTCTCCACCGTGGTTCGGATTCCACGTTAAACTGTAGGTCCTCCATTTCATCTCACAATCACCCTACCATTACACATTAGCGTAAGTGCGTATAACCCGAACGGTTAGTAAGACGCGGTGCTAATAATAATAATAATAATAATAATAACACGAGCTATCAGATATTGCAGCCACCTTCAACTCGACATAAAGCCCTCCTGAGTCGAAAGTGGCTGCAATATCTGATAACACGTGTTATTAATTGAGCACTCATATGTAGCTGACGATTTTCATACGTCCATCACAGACACTACCTTAAAATATGAGTGAAGAATGACCCTGGACACCGGACAACTCCTGGATAGCTCAGTGGTTAGAACATTGGTGTACTAAACCAAAGGTCCCAAATTCAATTCCCGTGTTCAGAGGTTAGTTTTCAATTTAAAGAATACTATACTATCCAAATATCAAACGTGAACAAAATACTTCAAAATATTTAAGATCTGTAGCCAGGGACAAACAGACCCATATATATATATATATATATACACACACACACACATACACACACATTGGGACATATATAATAATGTAAAATCCACTTTTTTGGAGTTCGGGCACACATACAATTTAAATATTCTTAATAATCTTGAGATATATATTTTCACGGTTACAATAAATACTTTCTCTTGATATGAGAAAGTAAAATATACTTAATATATGACAGCTCTAAAGTGGGTTGGCACCACAAATGTTCATGTAATAATATTGAAGAATCTGCCAGTTGTTACGTAACAAACGTCAATACAATCAGCGCTTTAAATAAAAAGTAAAGATATCCCCGGGTTTACTACTTGAGCGCTTTCTCGTAACACAGCATGGAGACGCCCTCTTAGAAAATAAAGAAGCAACCCAGAGAATCGAGAATGAGGTCATCTGGTGAATCAAGGAAGGGATGATGTCGTCCAGTAGCGTCCTCTCGTGTATCGATGGAAACCTCTTTTTCTCCCCTGGTAACATCTGTACTCTAGAGGCCGAGTGAGTCACACACACGCGCACGCTTGTTGTAATGTAATGGGCCATACGTGCCGCGTTGTACCAGCCTCTTAATTAATGGGAGGAACGTGTCTACTGCCGGGAACATCTAACCTCCCCTCCCCACTAACCCACACCCTCACCCCATTTCACTGACCATAAGGGACAAATCCTTCACTTTTATCAAGGGGGAAAAGGGAAGAGAGTAAGAAAAATAACATTTAAAAGGTCGTTTACTGTACTCGGCGTAGTATTTTTTTCTGAGGAGTGTATACTACAAAACCAATTGTTGTTTAACAGAAAGTGAGGTCTTCGTGAGTCAGCATGAGTTAGCACTTGACTTTGACAGCTCTGGCAGGTTGGTCTTTGACCAGTTGTATTGGAGGTAGAAGGAGGTACTATTTCAAAATGTGATTTTATATCTACTCGCAAGACGAATTAATGCATGTACAATAATAAGTAATACCTTCACTAAAAACAACCACAGATATCTGGGCTTACAATACATAACAGGTTGACTAGCTACTATTTAAGGTAGGTGACCTGGCGGTCTAGGGGTAAAGGTGTCGGACTTCTATGCTGGCGGCCGGGGTTCGATCCTCGGTCCCGGCAAAGATGTATCTGATTACCAAACCCTTCCTTCACCTCTGACAAGACATCTTGTGAATGTGGGGGATGCCAGGCCTCCACCGTGGTTTGGATTACACGTTAAACTGTAGGTCCTCCATTTCATCTCATAATCACCCTACCATTACTCATTAGCGTAAGTGCGTATAACCCGAACGGGTAGTAAGACGCGGTGCTAATAATAATAATAATAATAATAATACTATTTAAGATAACACATTCAACAGCAAGGTAGCTTTATTTTGCACTACAAATCACACTGATTAAGATGTCAGATTTGCAATAAGTTGGATTACAGGTGACGTGGATTTCAAGGTTTGAATATCGGCCGGTTACACTGGGAATGGTTTTCCGCATGGGATTTATCATTGGTTTTTATTTTCTATCCCCTTCTGTAACTAATGCAGGTTCATTTTCTTAAGCTACCCTGCTCATACCTACCTCGTAAGTTACAGCGTTGTAATAATAATTGATTTGAAACTCGTAAACTATTTGAGTTTGTTTAAAATGCTTCAGTGCCTAGTTATCTGATAATTGAGTCCAAAGGCTTTACGACTCTAACCTACATGAATACATTAATTGATCTCATAAGAAGACACACAGACACACCCACATACATGAGTGTCCAGTTTTATTATCCTTTATAACATGATTATCCATTTTCCACAGTAGTATAAACCTTTACCTCTTAGCCCAAAATTTGGCAATGTGTAGATCATGCTTTGTTCTCAGTAAGTTAAATTATTAACTCAATATACATCAACAAGTTCAAATTGTTTCTTGCAATTCCGATTCCAATTTAGTTTACAATACATCAATATTTGTTTTTAAGTTTGTCGAGACTAGTAATATATTTATTATGTAATATATTATAAAAATAAAAACAAACTAGAATCATCACACACACTTCTTAGTCTGTTGTAAAAACGAATAAGTCTTAAGTTCAATAAAATAAATCACCCTTGACCTACTACCCGTCTGGACTTAGGGCTTTTAATAACGCTAATATGTTTGGGCTGAGAAATGTGAATTTCTTGAGGAAAGATATCCAAATTATGTTATGGGATGGTTGTAATATACTTATATATATTTGTTTGTGGCTAGTACTATAAGTGACGACATATGTCTCTATTTTATATTTTTAAAGTATAATTTGAAACAGATCCGTAGCTGACACATTGACGTCACAAACCCCTTTGCTACGCTGTCTCTACTGTGGATAAACAGGATGTCCGGTGAGGCTTGTCTAGGCCCATCTTTCATGCCGTCCCGTTCTTCCATCAACCCCTTTGAAAGAAGGACGCGTCTATATCGGATGGCCAGGCCAACCAGCGAGGCCCTCGCCCCTGTATCAGCCCAGTTTGTGTCCGCGGCTGAGATGGATAGGATGGAACAGGCCCTGTCATTGTAAACATCCAATATCCACTGACGCAGGGTCACAGCTTCTATCTTACACAGCCAGACGAATAGCCCTCCCGCCCCCATCTTCCCCCACCAACACCATTCACCCTGTTTGGTTAAATGGATAGGGGTGGTTAGACTGAAGATTTACAGTACGTTCTATTTGAAACATTGACAAAAGACAGAGTTTGGGGGAGGGGAGGGCAGTATAGTTAAACTAATTGAAATATAGTTTATATGATTTTTTTTAAGGTTTTAAAATATAATACAACCGGAAATAGTTTAAAATATGGAAACTAGATGAAGAAATGAAGAAATCCAAGATCCAGCGCATTAGCAAACAAAAGGTTAGATAGATATACAATGATATTCAAGGAGGAATGTCTTCAATTAATGTACCCTCGGTTTTCCTTGTAAGGAAGCAACATAGCAAACTTATTTTGTTTGACCAAACAAGATAAAATGGAAGAGAGCAACGCTATTTAATTGAGTAGATCTATATGAAAGGTGAATCTTGAAGAATGAATAATTATAATCATTTCGGAAATCAACCTCATCAGAATAATATTCAAATAGAATTTTAAAAAAACCATGACGCCTGAACATGGGTATCAAATATTGGACTCTTGGCTTTGGCGCGCAAATGCTATCAAGGGAGTGTTTCACGCCTAGGGTTATTCTTCACGCATATATACAAATATGAGTGAAGAATGACCCTGAGAGCGGAACGATCCTTGGATCTCTAGTGGTAGAGCATTGGCGTGCTAAGGCAAAGGTACTGGGCTCGATTACCGTGTCCAGGTGTCATTTTTCCAATTGATTTAAATATGACACAGATATAACTGAGTCCCGTAATTATGATAATCTATCCCCCGAGCGTCGCATCTCGTAATTACGTAATTGTATAGCGCTGCTTTATTCCATATTGATTTGCTCGGTACATACTGTAGAAGGTATTTATACAAATTAGTAACATAAAGCCACAAGCAAGTCACCGGAGGCTGTTATATCAATGTTAGCTATTATTAGCCGATAATATTCACACGTCCATAACTGACTCTGCCTTAAGCTATAAGGGAAGAGTAATCTTGACCATGGGACGAACCCTGGAGAGTTCAGTTGTAAAACATTGTTACGCTAAGCCAGATGTGCTAGGTTTGATTCCCGTGTCTAGGTGTCTTTTTAATTCTATTCGTGCTTATTTCCTTACAAGGTAAATTAAGATTACATTATGATAACACGCATACAAAGTGATCAAGGGAAAATTCTTTGTTTTTTAAAATCTTAAAGAAAACATCTCTTTAATTTTTGTTTAATTTTATTTTAAAGTATTTAAATTAAACCATACAATCGAAATATCCCAAATATTAAGGCTCGCACCTCGGCTTAATTCAATCTACGAACGTTAATACGAGATACATTATCAAATGAATTAAAATAATGCAATAACAGCGGTTCTGGTTTTCTTCTCACGCACACTTAGTCTATAAACAAGATCTACCTGCAGCGCTTGGTGGCTGGTTGTTTAACTAAATTTGGGGCTTTCCGGTCTGCTGAAGACCAGATATGCTAATGCCTCAATATTATAATAAAAGCCTAAAAGGACACACTAGACCTACAATACAATGATCTGGAACTTTTAATGAAAGGATATCTGGGATATGTTCATATCTAGTTATTAGTCAAGCTAAGTGTGCTTTTAGATTTCAGAGTAAACGGAGTGTACAGTGCTTTTAAAGGATCAAACATATAATGTTACATCTAAAGGAAAGTACACATTCGAATTGCTTCGGTGTCAGCATGCTCTAAGGCGTCACGCTCACAATATACTACACTGACTATGACGAGGAGATCGGGGTTCGATCCCAGGCGGGTGTACAGAGGGTGACTTTTTCATAAATGGTTTTCCACTCTCTTGCCACGCAAATGCGTAGGGCCTATACACTTCTTATAAATTCAAACTTTTCTCACCCCTAATACACTAGAGTAGTTTTAACAAAGGCGTATATCCGGAATGGATAGTAAGACACGGTGATGTATGTATAGATGGCTTGTTTGAACTAAAAGTTATACAAAATACCTATACACTTTCATTCGGTAAACTTTGCTAATACTTTAAATTGTTTTAAAAATTTCGTCGTACAGCAACGTGAGAGCATAGCTACTCAAGCATGCGTGTACAACAGGTTGTATAGGAGCTAGGCGCGAGTTACTGCACAACACGCCCTTATTACTCGTGCAGTGCCTCGCGACTAACTCCTATAAAGCTTGTTGTACACGCATGCTTGAGTAGTTATGCTCTTCCAGCGCTGTACGCCGAAACTTTGAACACAATTTCATGGTATTAGAAAAGTTTTCTGGATATAAGTGTATAAGGATTTTATATTATTATTATTAGAACCGCGTCTTACTACCCGTTCGGGTTATACGCACTTACGCTAATGTGTAATGATAGGGTGATTGTGAGATGAAATGAAGGACCTGCAGTTTAACGTGGAGTCCGAACCACGGTGGAGGCCTGGCATTCCCGATTTTATATTACTTTTGGCTCAAACAAGCTATACGTGCAATTTAGGCTATGAGTTTCCAAACATCCTGTATATGTATATGTAAGAGTACAAGTCCAATTTTTTCAAACTTACACGAATCTAGTTTATTTTATGACATATTTAACGTAGACTTTCTAAACACACACATAATACCAAAATACAACTTAAAAATGTATTAATTTTTGAAAATACCTGTCATTTTATATCAAAACCTAAACTTACCTTTATGGCCATCGGTACCACAGTCGGCTCATAGCCTCGCTCTTTAGCCTCTTCCACGCTTTTCTGTCGACAACGCTAGTCTCATCTGCATTCAGTACTCTTAGGTCACTGCTTACTACATCAACCGATTTGAGCATCAGTCTTCCCATCGGCCTTCTTTCCTCTGTTTTTCCTAAGTACATCTGTTTTAAAATTGCCTTCTCCCTTCTAAATACATGCCCTAACCACTAAATTATTTTGTTCTTATTATTGCTGTTATGTCTGCTCCCTTATAAAGATCGTGTATCTCAAAGTTTTCCCAAATTCTGAATTCCCTATTTTCTTTCACAGGTCAAAACATTTTCTTAACTCTTTACTTTCAAACGCAAATATATTATTCTCCATTTTATTGCTTAACGTCCGCAATTTATATCCGTAAAGTAAGACTAGTCTTAATACATTTTTGATACACTTTTGTTTTTGATATTAGATACATTGTTCTTGTAATGAAAATTTTATTTAAAGCATAAAAACCTTTATTTACGGCGTGTTTTTGAGCCAAAATCCTCTCCTCCATGTCGTTGTTTTCATTTAATGTACATCCAAGGTACTTGAAGGATCTTATATTGTCAAACTTCATTTCTACAACTGATAAGATTAAATTTTCTTTGGTTTTATCTTTATAGACATTATGTGTGTTTCCCTCTTGATTTATTACCAACACGGTGCAATGTTTTAGGGAGAAATAAAATAGAAAGGGTGAAAAGCTATGATCCACGCTTAAATCAGCCTGAACAGTTATTAATTTCAATTTTTCATCAATGTTAGGCCCCATTATTTTAAGTTCAACGTGAAATGTTCTGAAATCACAAATATTGAAGCAGATTTTGTAAATGCCTATGAATTCATTCCCTATATCTGGAGGTTCTGAGGTGAGTGCCCAGTGACTAATACTGGCGAGAAAATAGTCTACGTCCAACAACTAAATAAATGTAATGCTTTAAGGCTATTAATATAATAATAAAATATACAGTTATAAGGAGAGGGAGAGGAATATATAGCTGATAATACCTTCAAGCTTCATGTCTCAAATTGACAACATATATTTGTGAGGGGGATAAGCAAGGAACTGTTTTTTAGTAGCTCATCAAATGTCAGATAAAGCTGAAGCTAATGTGAACAAACTTTAGAAACAGAGGTTTATTCAGTCACCAAAATGAATTGACATTTAATTTAAAACTATGTCATAGCTTGCAGCCTTAGGTAAACTAAAGCATGTAAGAATGACTTAAGTCTATGAACTCACAACGTCATCTCTCTTGACCCAGCAGTCGAGTATTTAATATCGGTTGTGTTTTAAGACAACGTCCGTTGTTTTGACAAGTGGAAAACACAGAGCGTTGTTGAAATCATTATCTTAGGGAAAACACCCCTTCTTTTTGGGTTTATAACAGTGAGATTTGGACCTTAGGAGAAAGATTGGGGCTGGGCAGAAATACACTTTTTGCTAATAGGGCTATTCCAAAGTGCTCTACATGCTCATCTACAAAGTTTAACCAACTTGTGGACCGAACATCCTACAGGATGAGTCCCTGTTCTGCCCGGTGGAGGACGCCCCAACTCATCTTAGAAGTCAGGGTTAGACAAAGACAGCACAGCATCGGAGTTCGGGTGTTTGACACGAGTTAGGATTATAGCACCAAAGATAGGTCAGGGTACGGACTGCTGAGCTGGAACATTGATAAAACGAATACCCTTTTCAAAACTCTATCAATTAGTTGTAAATCCTACATCAGATTAAACATTAGTAGCTTAATTAATCTATCTCAATAAACCAGATTAAACGAACCCCACAATTTTTTGCCATTACCTTTTAATCTCACCAAGCCCATCCTGACACGTGAAGCCCACGGGCTGCTAGTAGTGGTGATTACTACCTATAATTCACTTTCCTTACAAATAGCATTTTGGAGCACCTAAATAAATTGTCATTGCAAATATTTATTAAAAGAAACTAGTATAAAGGCTCGTAGAAATAAATTTTATATGCTTCGTAAGACCGTGTGGTTAAAAAAGCTTCTAATGATTAATTTTTAGTGATTAGCTTATAGTTCTCTTTTCCCCCGAATAATTTAAAGGGCACATATTCTAATAAAACCATTAGATTTTTCGTTTCGTGGTTGTGGCAACAAGCTATATTATAGGACATGAAATAATAAATTAAAAAGTATTTTAACCTATTCACACATCTATCTTATAACTGTAAATGTAAATTATAACACAATTTAATGTGTTTTTTTACATAACTTAAAGAAAAAGCCATGCAAAATCTTAGTTAAAAAAGTTTTGATCTTGCAAGAATACGTGTGTTATTGATGTCATTAATCACGTTCATTCATTAAGTTCACCATCTTTATTAATGAAGCAAGGGCAAACATTTTAGAAGTGCTGCTTTCTATCTAAATCATTCTTAAATGACACACCACCCCTACCTAGAAAAAAGAAACATCCTATACTATTTTAAATATTTCGCATCTAAATAATTAAAATACGCTTAAAAATATATATGCTTGCTGTGAACGTTTTGGATGCCAAAAGTGACAGCTGCTCAAAATATAGCTTTTATATCATATGGTCCACCGTATGAATGTATTAAAATAGGTCTGGTAGCTTTTACTAGATGTAAAATAAAGTTATTCGTAAGGAAATCAAGGTTTATATTGTATCTGTAAGGTTTAAAGAGATATTGTCTCGTCTTTGACAACACGAGTAAAGCCAGTCAACGCCTGAGAGCAATGGCAACCATCGCCGTAGTTATGTGTTGCAAGTAAGACGAAAGTCTTAGGATGAGCCATGAAAACTAATACAATATTCATGTATTTTATTTAAAAAAATAACAGTTGCAAATCATATGCATAAAGGTTTGGGTAAATAGAATTTGTTTTGTTAACATTATAACTGCAAAACAGTTACTTCTTCTCTGAATGTAGCTTTACATTAAACAAAGAAGTTTTAAACTACTTTCAGTATTCTAAGGAGTGAGTATTGGGAGGATAACTTAAATAAAAGGCCCCATCATTAGTGGAGAAAGAGTATTGGAAAATCTAAGTTGTAAATTAAAAGTTGAAAACTATCCCAAGCGAACCTGACTTTAATACGAACCTTGGCCTTCCTGTCACCAGCTACCTAGGACATTTCGAGTCTGAAGCCTTAGACAACGTGACATATATATATATATACATACATATGTGTGTGTGGGCTCAGAGTGAAGATGATAGCATACAGAGAATATTTCTGTCTATGGATAAGCAGTTGTATATTTGTGTTGTGTCTAGTTTATCGAGTGATTTAACCTTTTAGAAATAGGAAACAATGTGTATTAAGAAAACCCTAAGATTGTGACAATATTAATTAAAGCGATACCAACAAATGTACCCATCTATTATCAACAAACTTAGAACAAACGAACTTAATCATACACACGAGTTTTGAATTTTCAATCCACCCAAGCCTTCCACCTAATCGTTTGTTAAGATGTGGTGTACTCTGTCACAGAATTTATGATCCAATAAATAACTTAAGAAAAATGTGTTAGTTATGATTCTTAATTTAAATATGTGAAAAGTAATCACCCTTTGACACAGTATTATTTCGCCAAGTCTTAGTTTCCGTTCAGGCTATACGTGTACATTTGTTTAATATAATGGAATATATGGATGAGTAAGGTAGGATTTTGGAGGAAATATATCCACATTTTTCTAGAAGGATAGTGGGAAATCAATTAAGGAAAAAAACAAACTTGGTACACCCAAACAGGGATTGAACCCTCTTCACCCCCTCATTGGGAATCCTGTCCTACATGAGAGTGACGCATTATACGATGTGACCACCGATAGAAGTGCCACAGTAATTGAACCTGTGGTATTTGACTCGTCTCCTGGGACCTTACACTCTTCGTTTCCTAGATTAATCTCGTACTCAGATGTAACCTTCGTCTGTCCTGAAAGATAGAAAGCTTACCTTAAATGGTTCCACTATGGCGCAGCTTACAGAAAGAGCCATAGTGTAGTTTTGTTACAGTAATTTATACCTTTCAGGATAAACAAAGTGCACTTAAGGGCTTTGTTAATTATATCAACATTTTGACAAGCAACTACAAATGCAATACAGTAAAATTATAAAGAAAGACATATGTTTTCAAGTGAATCTGATCTTTGAAGGTCACTTGGATGAGCTATTTCTTTGAAATACTTCCCAAACTCTGAGGGTGTAACGTCTACAAGGTAGAAAATTCAAGAAAAAAAACCCTTTTTTTATGGTCAACATTGCCACCCCTATTTTATCAGTATTGATGTTATCTATTAAAAGTGACAGCTGAAGATCAAATGACTTGGTGTATACATATATTAAAGTATATTAAGTAATTTTGTATTTATATATTGTCCTTTCCACATAATATTATTATTAGTTTGGGGTGTTTATGTGCACATTTAAACTTACCATTTTAAATAAGTCATGTTACAAATTAATTTGATTAAAGAATACATATAACCACCAATTACCTTAGTATTAATTGAACAATTTGATAGGGAAGGATTAATTTGACCAATAACTCTTTTTTTATTCATAACATGAATAAAAAGCTGAACTCTTAGTTAGATAGACGTATTACCGATTGAGCCAGGGTGTTGGATTACTTATAATATATTTTTCCATCTTCCACTCGAGTTATAAACGCTTGGAAACCAAATAAATAATATAAACAGAGATAAAAGTAAAATCAAGCTCAAGTAAATAAATGGTACGATGAACAGCTAAGTTATTCTTTTCAATCTTTATATATATATACTAAAAAAATACTAAAATTTGCAAATTAAAATAATATACAACGTTGCAAAACAGTGAGAAAAGAGATGCTTCTTTTTTTACCAAATAGCATAACAATACATTTCACCTTTAAAAGTACTACATAAATATATATATTAATATATTGTAACTTATACCTCAGAAAGAATCAATTTTATAAAAAATAATTCAAGATTAAAATCTGTTTAGTTTTAAGGGTATTACAACTTAAAACCATAATCGGTTATATTGTATCTCAAACAGTTACAGATATATGTTCAAAATTGTAAATTTATATTCGTATGCCCTCAAAATCGTTTTTATAAAAAAAATGAAAACTTCCATGATGTTTGTAATGTTAAACAGTGTCTTAAATACAAAATATAAACAAACCCGTTAGAGGGAGTTTTGAGAAAATATACTTTTTCTCTTTCTGGCCTTTTGTGAACTACCCTTAATTTTAGGGTTAGAAATATAACTCTAAATATCACTTGGAGAGACCATAGAAAACCCTAGAAACAAAGTCTTAGCCCAATTGGTAAGACGGTTTCGGCTATAGTCCCAGATACAGACAGACGGATGGACAGTCGGTATCGCAAAAACAACTTTTTCAGTTTTAGGGGGTCAAGAAACATCGACATTTATCATAATCTCAAGTTAGATTTTTATTTTACAATAACAGTACTTTTCTCTTCGAGGGGTCTAGAGAAAGTAAAATAATGATCTAACCACCCTAAGCAATTAATTATCTATTTAGATTTTTTTTTTGTGGTGTGACTACTCTTAATTATTTTTCTTAACAAAGGTGTTCAAACAATAAAGCTATTATTTTACCCCTTACCCCTCCGTGTTTATTAAGCTAAAGTACGAATATTAGTTCCCAGACCTTACATCAGTAACATTCTCCTACTTCCCTCCACCCAGTAGGGTGAGGTTTCCTGCCAAAGTTTCACGCAGGGGCTTCCTTTCTCCACTGTAATTATTCACGTGGTATTAAACGGGGCACTGACACGTGACCGCATTGTTGAGCTTTCTCCCACCATTACCCATGGTTCCCTGCATTAAAGAAAACATGACACCGGTGCCAAGAGCAGGATAATATAGTGAAACAAGCTATCCGAACAAGCAGGCTTTACAAGACAAGGGGGCAAATTAAGACAGCTCCACTTGTAGCTTTTCAAGAGGAAGGGGGTTCTTTCACTGTCCATCATTCACTACACCAGGGTTACCAAATTCATTTTAACAAATAAACATTCACCTGTGTTTCAAATCAATGAAAAGTTCGATAGTATTCAAATACAGACTAGTTGTCAAAATCTAGACAAAAAAAAGGATTTATATTCTAAATGGTCCTCCTTATGAAAATAATTTTTACATTTACGTATACTGTTTTTCTCCTAAAACCTCACGTGCCTTCAAAGCGTCTCAATTATATTTTAGCTACGAGTATACTTACTTACTCTAAAATATTATAAACTATATAGCTCATTGCTGCACTTACAAAATACGCCACCTATGCCATTGGGTTTACCAGTCAATACTATGAATAAGGTTCTAGATTATTCCACACGCAATGCATGTCCTGCTCACCGTAATCTGCGAGAATGTATTATTTTAGCAATGTCTGGTCATGAGAATAGCATATGTTACTCACTATTAAAATTAAACATCTAGAATAATTAACAAGTTTGTAGCACGCCTGTCTTCCCCACTCCTCCCTTCCCCCACCCCGCGTTTTATTACTTAACCAGTACATTTGAATTATTTTTGTAGCACGGCATCTTACTATACGTTCGGAATATACACTTATGTACTAATTACTCTTAGTGATTTTATGGAGGAACAAGGCTGTATTTATTCCAAGTATACCCGCATTTGCGCGGAGGGATAGTGGAAAACCACTCTCAGTACACCCGAACAAGATTATAGCCTCTATCGTCCCGTCATTGGCAGTCTAGTACACACTAAGAGTAGTGCCTTAGATCATGCGGTCATCAAAGTGGGTCATTTGAACTTTAACTCCACTAAAGATTTAGGGTAAAGGAAGGTAAAATTTAAAGGAAATATACCTGCATTCACATAGAGGGTAAGTGGAAAAACATTAAGGTAGTAATATCTTCATTACACTGGGTCAGATTTCATATCTTGACCTCCAAAACGATGACAAATTAGAATAGATGAGCTTGACGTTTATTTCGCTTATCCACAGGTGCTGGTGAGTAGGCCTACTTGACAATCATTAGTTAAACAATATTTTCTTCCTCCCTCCTTCTTTTCAGTGGTTTTACAAATCCTTGTCAGGTGAATATTACTATATTTTAGGTGGCCTGGTAGTCTAGGGGTAAGGTGTCAGACTTCTGTGCTGGGGGTCCGGGGTTCAATCCTCAGTCCCAGCACAGATTTATCTGATTTCCAAACCCTTCCTTCACCTCTGACAAGACGTGTATTAATCACAACTTGTGGATGTGAGGAATTCCAGGCCTCCACCGTGGTTCGGATACCACGTTAAACTGTAGGTTCTCCATTTAATCTCACAATCACTCTATCATTACACACTATCGTAAGTGCGTTCAACCCAAATGGGTGGTAAGACGCGGTGCTACAAAATTTTACAAGAGTTTATTTAACTTCCTGCCTGTGTAGCAATTTCAAACAACTTATTCTAAAATCTATTCACCTCTTCTCAGTAGTATAACATTACTATTTTATACTAAATACTAATGAATAACTTTCCTGAGACAACATTATTTGGTTTTTGACGTGAATGCGCCTTTAAATTTGCTACCATACGGGGCAATCCAAAAAACCTAATGATAACTAAATTGGGGGATACAGTTTGGCGTTGTAATTTCGAATCTATCCTCTACATCCAAAATTAAATTATACCACTGGATAGCTAAAGTATCTAAGAATGCATTACGATATGCGAGAACAGTGACGCATCGCGCGTGGTGGAGGGGGAAGCGCCGCCATTTTGAGGTTATTTTGCTGCGTATCGAGATTTGCAATTAGTATAACTTTTGACTCGGAGAAGCTACGATGTTCGTTTAGGTTTTAATCGTCAGCTGTCGTAAAAATTTATCGAGTGTATATAAAACATTAGTTTAAAGTAGTGACAGTGAATATAATAAGGTGTTAGAATAAAAAAATATTATCAAAAATATATTGATTTTATATAAAACATTAATTTAAAGTAGTGACAGTGAATATAATAAGGTGTTAGAATAAACAATATTATCAAAAATATATAATGTTGGCCTATACGCGTCGAAAAGCCAAAACCAAATACAGAGATCGTATACGGTTGGAAAGGGCTTCTCA